>OZ026835.1:18671967-18811967 GCA_964023205.1 Lutraria lutraria
TTTCGCTATTCAAAATCTGATGCTTTTAAAATGTACTTAGATTTGGATCAAGACCATATAGTATTTCTAGTCACGTCTGGACATCATTGACATGATTGTACAACTTGTTAATTGATATACAACTGTACTTGACAGATATCAAACATTGATTCTTGATTTAAATTGATTTAATAAATAACGCATCAGACTGTCAGACATTTAGTATTGTCGTTAATCGAACATGCTCCTGCGATGTATTCAAATGTTTATCAGTGATGTCAAAATATGTGGTATCAGATATTATCGTCTATAGATAGATGAAGAAAATTACGCTCGCCAATTACATGCCTATTCTCTACATTTTAGATATATTACAAATAACAAAATGTAAAATAGCTCAAATAATTGGTTCCAAGACTTCGTGGAAGATAATTAATGTGTAAAACTTCATATCTTATTGAACTCAATTATTATTTTGCATAACATTTCAGACATTTCGATAATTCATCATGTGTGGAAGATTGCCATTGTGTCGTGCATTTTACGACTAACAGATAAATCCCACGAACGAATTTGTTAAAATAACTGAAAATCTATATATTTTGAATTATGAAACACTTCGATACTCTAATAATTAAATGAGACAAAATCTATTAGAATTTCTGTTTATCGTGTTTGAACAAATGCAGACTATTAAACTACATAATTAGATTTCTGTTTACCGTGCTTAAACTAATACAGACTACTAGTATTATACTACATAATAAGGAAGTACCTTAGCAGTGTGAAATAATGTGGAACATAACCAGGCATATAAATATTAAAGATAATTTCAGAATTTCATCAGTTCAGCTAAGAAAATAAATATTTCACAGAATAGTATTACTGTCACTGTGGTATTACCTTAGAACTATTTAGGATCCATTTTAGTACAATATACTATACGACGACTAAGAAAGTCTTACTTACATACGCCATATAGAATATATAACTTAATCTTCATAGGGAAGAGTCTATAAACATGTATATCGAAGGCTCAGCGCAACACTGTCGTAACTTGTTCTTATTTCAATATGAGTTACAACTATTTTGCGCTGAATCCTCGATATGCAGACAGTATTTCTATGGAAGAAGTTAATTTATTGTATCATACATTTTGATGTCTCCCTTAAAGACCAATGAAATGTCAAATCAGCCATTTTATTGAACATAGTCTGTCTGATATAGAAAATAAGATATGTTGTAAATTGATGAATTGTTAAGATAACAGTCTCTGCTGCAGTATTCGAATATTACAAAATTTTAATATTAGTTCAGACTGAGACAGGCAAGCAGGCGGGCGGATGGATGGGCGGGCGGTCGGACGGACGGACGTTCAGATAGACAGACAGGCAGACATTTTATTATTAAGTGATAAATGATAAAAAATCTTTTAAACAAAGAATTATACACAAGTTGAACGAATACATACAGGTAAAGGAGATGAACAGAATTTATCTTTCAACATAAGTCATATTTGCGTAATGCATTTTTAACACACAATAATATATTTATTAACTGTGATTTATTAGCATTGCTTTACAATTGTAAATATTTCTGAACAGGAGGTTTTACATATTATAATTTTTGGATATTATTTACGTCTGAATTCAGAATAACAAGGAAATATACAAATAAAATGATACCCATCTTCAATATCAGTAGAATTACAATATATACATTATCTTTTATTTCGAGGTTTGTTTATCATAAAATTTGTAATTCTACCGGTCTGTATCCGTAACGGATGTACAGACATGCGTATTCAACAAAAGTATAATCTAAATGATTTTGGTAAAATAAAAATATCAAGATACAAATTCCATAACCAAAATTAATGCTGGTTTAAAAAACGTATACAGGTCCACCTTAGTACTTAAGTTAACACTCTAACAACATTCTTGTTTATACGATTCCATAATCCGCATCTTAAAAACTAACAGGAAAGACTTGGTGTTAATAGCGTGCCCATTATCAAACACATCTGCAAATTAATAGTCAACATTTTCTTGACATCATTTACCAAGTTAATACAACATTTGTTACACATTTTAACAAAATGTTATTGCTAGACTGAATTTTCCACCATTATTTAATGTTACATATTAAACATTTTGGACAGCAAACTGACAATGTATTCATTGACATGGCACCAGGTCAACAATGTAATTTTCTGTTGAGCTATGCGAACTTGATTATTGAGGACAATCAGTTTACATTCTTTGACATATCGTTATATATGTGTACATTATTTAATTACTTTAGAACAACTTGTTTTTTCTCCATAGTCTAAACAATTTCTTAGATATTAAAACGCTGCTGTACATCAACTACAGTAACTGTAGATCAGCTGCATTTTGTTTCACAATTTAGGTTATTCTGTAATAATGGAATTACATGTAACTTATACTAATAGGAAATGGCCTGTTCACATTTATCACTTAGTCTAGTGAATTTATTTATATCTCATCGACAAGAGGTAAGTTTTTAAATCATATAAATAATGATAAATACTCATACATTGAATTGTGTGAATTCTTCTTGTTTGTGTTACTCGCGAATATTTCTTGATTGTGCATTGTTATATAACTGTATATTGACAATAGTATGTACATTTTACAATCATGTAATTTATTATATGCTCTCCGTGTTTGGAAAAAATAAAGATATAAATATGTAATCAACATTGACATAGCATGCATAAACCAAACGCCTAGTTAGATATCTTCCTGATATTGTCTTAGATAGCAGAAGATAAAACAAGGCAAAGCAGTGTCACATAATTTTATGAAAAAATAATCTTATTAAAAAGAAGGAAGGTTAAAGTCCCATGAGCTTTTTGCTATAAATAATATATGCAAAAAACAAACATTTGCTGATATTATCCCAAGATAATTATTACCGACGATAATGTAGAATTTAAAGCATTGTTTGGATTGTCGGTGGTCTTGTGCACTGGACGAAAGGTCGTGGGTTCGATTCTCGGCTCAGCCTCTCTAATTTCACAAGGACGGACGCCTTTTCAGTGTCTCCTTCCCGATTACAGAGTCAAGTTCTGTGTCTATAGACCATCACAAGAAGGCATATATCGGTGCGTTACTCCGGGAATGATAAAAAAAACCAGGAAAACATATTCTAAAAGAGTAGGGATGTATATTTTCATTTTTCATTGGAATGTCCTTTGTATCTCGGATAAAAGCAGAACTTAGCCCGGAATTATCTGGGCTGTTAACAGAAACACGTTCATACAGATACATAATAAACGTGCAAATAACCATGTGGAATACTCTGATGTTTACGCATATAGGGCATAAAATGTACCATGGTACTAGGCTTGCTTCCAGAAATAAAACATATATCATACAATATCCTTTGGTGATATTTCAACTGAATGCTAACACTCGTCTCTGGTTGCATATTTACTATATAATACGTTTCACATGCTCGTTTTATGCGTAAATAATGAACGTAAAATGAAGGATGATGGCATTGTGTTATCTGTTCTTGGCTTAATTGTTTTTGAAAGTTAGATCAGCAAGAGTGCCATAATACTACCAGCTATTCTAGTCTGTCACAATGGTGTCATAACATAGTAACAAGTGCAATTAGCAACAAGACAAAGCATGATTTATGTACTCTCAAAGATCTCTGGTTGGAAAATATCGATGACGGGAAGTTGAAAAAGCATGCCTTCTAAACATCCAGAACCATTTAACATTACAATCGAATACACTTAGGCACTGTGTGCGTACGTGCCATAAACTCGGAGTAGACAAGGTGATATGGTGAGGCTATATAGGAACCCTTTTCTCAGTTCATTTGTTGATACTTATAAATAGCTGGTATCTATCCGTTGTCTTCCATAGGTTGATGTATGATAAACAATTTGTAGCTGTGTGTTGTTAACATTATGATAAAACTGCATAATATCAACAGAAAAACTTAAATATATATCTCCATGGAGACAACTTTTGTACGAATTAGGGTAAGGTAATAATGACACCACTCAATTTGTAGGTTAGGATATATAGTAAATGACATGAAAATAACTAAAATGTACCGGAACATGCTAATAGACAAACAGTGCAACCTCTCCAAAACAACACCCTTTGTGAGTAGCACAATTATACTGTCATTGAGGGACTGATGCTCTAGAGAGGTTAAATTCAGAGTTAAATCGTACAGTGGGAAAATATAAAGTTCTATGGAGTTTGTTGCTCAAGAGAGGGCCGTTCAAGAGAGGTTGCACTATATATATATATATATGAGAGAGATAACATTCAGTCAATGTGTTGGTATGTTGACGTAGTGGTGTTGTGCTTGTGTACTTATGCTGTTCCTTTACAACGGCCTCCAGCTCATGCCCTATTTGTAGTTGATACAAATTATGTAATGGCGATTATCAATTTGTCACAAAATATTCTCATTACATTACAAAGCATACAGTCGTAATTTAGATAATTATGTAACTATGATGACCACAACACAGAAGCTAACTCTCATGAATTTCCATGAACGGTTTGATGAAGGTTTCGTGGTAGGCCTTAGATGAATCGATATGACACATAAATGATATCAATCAGTCAATCGTCTATTACTCTTTTTGGCGTATGATAAGTAAATGGAAGCCCTGACAATTGGACCTGACAGAAAGAATCGCGTGATGTTGACACATTAATGTTAAACAAATTTCTCCAGGGAGAAAACTGAACGACTCTATCCTGTTTTTCGATATGAATATGACTTAGATAATTATAAAGAGGTACACAAATAATTTCAAGAAGAATGAAAACTGACAGAAATGTGTATGTAATGGTATAAAACATGCATACACACACATTTCCTAGCGCCTTCAACTTGTCGCATACTTTAGTTAATGACAAAGTCCTTTGGAGGATGGTAATGTCTGTATAACTTAACAGTCCTTCCCATTCCCTATACCTAAAGTATGTTCATAACATCAAAGCCACGAAATCATTAGGATGCGAGTTCATTTGTGTTAAATGTAGAGAGTACAACACTGCTATATGTGAAAATGTCATTTAGTTATTAAATGACGGAGACATTTTAGAATATTCAATACATGATATTAAAGTGTATCAAAATAAAAATTGCTAATTTTCCTTAAACATATAACATAAAAAATAATACAAGTTTCCATAACACAAAGATGGGACACACACAACAGCCACCAGCTATGAAATTGCGTTCCTCACCCGAACATCCTGAGTGATTTTCAGTAATATTAGCCACCTTATCATTATTGTAAACATGCATGTATATATATATAGAGAGAAACTAAATACTGTACACGCATTTGATATAAATGTCTTTATGTCATTTTCAAACTAAGTGTTAAGAAAATTACCTTAAAGAATAGGTCTACAGAGATAAAAAATTCTGTGCAAATCATTTATTGTATCTTGTGTATACATGTAAAACTATTTGGATAATATACATGTTAATCGATTCAGATTTTATCTGGACTGAGATTGTCTGCACATAGATTAATGATACTAACTGGTAGATGGCATAAACCAAATCAATTACTACTAAACTGAGTAAAAATGTCAATTATGTAACCGTTAAGAGCATGAATTTCATTTTTATTTGAATGTTCTTTGTATCGCGAAAATTGACAAACATACATCTATAAGTATTATTGAGAATATCTAAGTACAGTCACGCCTGTGCTAGCGACCATCTCCGAATAAAGACCACCTTGCGAATAAAGGTCATTCGTTAAAGAAGAACGTCATTGATTATTTAGAACAAAATGACTTCTGCATAAAGACCACCTGTCAATAAAAGCCACATTATGGACTTCAAAGGCTTGACTGTATGCTTAAATTTATTGATCTTTTGAAATCCGAAATTAAATTAAAACTAAGAAATTTTAAATTTGCATTAGTAAAGTTCTAAGAGATGAGAGACTTATTATTTTAATGAATTATTTTTTCTCTTACAATAAAATGCTTCGTCGTTGCAGTATTCCGATGTAAAAAAAGATATTCGTAAGAATAACAATGTTATACAAAACGTAAACCTTAATGTTATACAAAACTTAAACCTTGTTAAGTGTGAATGAAATGATGCTTGTTCTTTATATTGATATGCTATTTATATAAAAAATATGCAGAATTTAAGACACAATTGCCTTTTTCTTGAATAAACTATGCCTTATTTCATTTTTTTTTCAAACATGTTCTCAGTGAACATTTCTACGCGTAAAGATCTATATTATCACCGAGGCATCCTAATACACGTGCTTATGGTTTAGACTTTCAGCTCCTGAATACAGCTTCATTTTGAGAGTCGAGTGTGTAAGCATTAAGCAATAGATACTATTTTATCTTTGAGCCGCACTGTTACATGTAGTACTCATTAAGACAAACCCATACAGTTAAGAGCTTGTTTGTCTTTGAGTTTATTTGTACTGTTTGATTGTGTAGACTTGGTTGATGACAAGGAATGTCACTGATGTTCTTTGGAATATTCTTTTTAAACTAGGCTTCATAGCTGATCATGGTTATAATCAAATAAGCAATACTCCTTAATTGGTTATGTTTATATTACAGTAACTGTTATGCTTGGCGCCGGTTTGCAATATGTTGGAGCATATATAAATATATATATATATTATATATTGTCTGTCCCGTGTTGGTTACCGTATGGTAAGCTGTTATTTTTTAACAGAATACATAAATCGACCGAGGTAAGAAGTATAACTAGACGATAATACAAGTTAATTTATGATATCATTCATTTTGATATCTCTATTTAAGTCCAATAACATGTCAAGTCAGTTATTTCTATTGAACATTGTCTGCCTGATGCCGTACAATATCTCCTGTTTATTGGTGAATTGATAAGTTAGCAATGTTTCCCTCAAGAAATCGAATATTACATGCTCACGGTTTATCTGGTAAATTTCAATACATACTCTATACAGACAGTGATAGATATTTGCCCATTCTGCATGAAGCTTATGCTATATATTTATAAACGTCTAAGTTTTATTATTTAACCTGCCTGTATGTTCCTATGATAAGGTACCACTACGTTAGAATCTGCACAGTATGGTATTCTTCCTTAGCCACCCCTACTATGATATGCCACTGAAATTGAGACGACTGGCATGACGTGTCCTCGCGACAATGTCCCTAGTGCAAAACTGAGGATAGCTTAATTTCAACGTAAAATACAGCGTTGTATTACATGCACACAAATTGATGAATACTTTTTGCAATGAAATTAAATTTCCTGTATTTAATTTTCGAATTCATTGTCCAATGCTGAGAAATATTGCTTCGCCTCAAAACAAATCGTTCTGTTTTCTGCTAAAGCCTGCTGGAAATAAAAGGTTTCACACATTTGGTCATACAATATTAATGTTTGATAGCAATTAATTTGCATGTCGTTGCAATGCACCAACGCTTCGCCATCCCTAGAGGTAAGTAAGAATATCTGTTTTTCGCTCATTATACGAACAATGTTGTTGTTTTCAGCACCTTGGACAATGGAAAAAATATGGTTCTTTACCCTATAGAGTGTTACGATGATATAGTGCCAAAGCATGTACACAAAAAGTATTCTTGAATCGCTAGTTTTTAATGCAAATATAGTTTGTAATTTTAAATTAAATTATGTTTTGTAAAAAAGAAGTCTAACTTTAGCAAAAATTAAATTATGGAAAGACTTGTTTCGCGCTAGGTTTACTTGGAATTACAAAATCTTGTTAGTTGTCATAAACTGAAAGGAACAGTAACCCTGGTTACCGAGCAGATACAATTTAACCATTATATAACCAAGTCTGGTGTGCTTTCATGTAAATACACATGGGATATATAAGGTGATTGTAGAATCATATCAACATATTCGCCCCAAGTAAAAAACACTTACATATATCATATGTACTCGTACAATATAACTCATCCACCAGTAATACTTTTCATTGATTGAACATGTTTCTGTTTGCTTAATTAAATATGCAATTTTATGTAAATATTACATGTTAATATTAGATGAAGAAGTTATTAGGTCAATGCTCTCCCATGATTAAGTAATTTGGCTTCACTATATATAGTTAGTAATTTTGTGTTCAAGCGTGCACAACAAAAACCTATGCTACGTTTATGCTATGTTTCCGGCGACCACGGCAGCCCGGTGTGCCCGAAACGTATTGGGTCGTGGGATTTAACAATTTTTTGTCACCATATACAAGTTTTGTTAGGTTTTGCTAAGTTTCCTCACGGTTTATCATGGTACCCATCACGGGTCGTTAGGGAGAAGAAGTGGCTCCTCTAAGGCGCACTAAGGTTCGGGCCGCGGTCTGACAAGGATGCAAGTATGTTGCTTCCCGGTCCTTTGCGTTCTGAATGGATCCCTCACGTTGTTCACGTCTTCATATAAGTCTGATGCGTTTTTCACGTTCTGCCAAGGCCTCCTACGGATCAGAGCTTTGGAGCACGTTCGTGTTCACGTTATAAAAAAACCTGAAGAAACTGCAATCATTTTATCAAGATATGAAGGAATACCGAAGACGAAAATGATATAGTGTTTACTTGTTTGTATGCTGCAGTTATCCAGTCGTTGCGTCAGCATGAAGGCCAGCAGGAATTGCAAAAAGAGTACAAGGCAAGAAGAAGGCGAAGAAGATGGAGGAAAAGACCAAGTGGGTCACGCATGATTATCGGAAGATAGAAGGCAGGAGAAAGGTCACAACGCAACATTTAGCACCACCGAACTCCGCAACGAAGGTTTCCGTCCAACTACGGAACACTTCTTCCAAGTTTTGTAACGGCTTATGCTGCATCCTGTGGCAAGGGGTCATCTGAGCAATATTCCATTACCCAAAATTTCAGGTGGAGATTATTTTTTTTAACTGCGTTGAATATTATTTAATAAAAAGATGGTTTTCAATCATCATTGACACACACTAACTTTTCTACATCATCTAAAAAAATCTTATTATTGACATCACTGTTATCAGGTCATGATGATATTAATTAAGTTTTATTTTATCAATGAGTTTACATACACTGTACACCAGACCAGTGTCTGTATTGTATTACTTATAGATGTGATACAACACTATGTATTGCTGTGACTGTTACGTCTGTAGGGTGGTTTGATTTAATTAATTAATTATTCACACAATCGCTATAATATGATGTAAGCCAGCCCATTGTTATGTATGTGGTATACAAATTATAAGTTGCAATTGTAAATTCTACTACATGTGTACCTATGATTTAGCTGTGTGCTAGAACAACTGACATATATTTTACTAAATAAAACCATTTTCATGCCATTTAGGTTCGGAACGGATATACCAAATGATGCTAAGGAACGTCCTCTGTCTTATCGTTCAATATTCTTGAATATAAATAATCTGTTGGAAATATCACTTTACTATAGCTACATACAGATCCACGACGGAAACAGTCACAACTGCGCAACGAATACGTCTTTTTGCCTCACCTAGTCCATCGCCTGTTTGTCACGAGAACTCTTCCCTCCGTGGCTCTATGAGTGCATAATATGAAATATATCCTACATCTTTTCTGTGAGGTAAAATAGTGTCTCTTACAGCTACAAGATTGTTTTGCGTCACACTGCATATAAGGTGTTGGGTTCGCCTGCAATTCATAGATTAATGGTGAAGGGCATTTTCGCATATTTATGTGTGTTCCACTAAGTGAATTTTGGAAACCGAGTGTCTTTGGTATCTTACACTTGATGTATTATCTGTATATTTAAGACGGCCATTTTCCGGAACAAACAATATAGTGAGTCGTCTTCTTACGCCTATGATTGTCAGAAAAACAGACACAAATACAAAATGTACACCATTTGTTCAAGAAAACA
Organism: Lutraria lutraria; assembly: GCA_964023205.1. NCBI lineage: Eukaryota > Metazoa > Mollusca > Bivalvia > Venerida > Mactridae > Lutraria > Lutraria lutraria. The sequence continues at coordinate 18,681,856 of OZ026835.1, forward strand.
ACACAATCTAAAATGTAATGTCAGCGTGAAAATGGATGGTTCGTGATGTAACACCTCACACTTGTTGCCTGTCTGTACAAGTGTAATCAATTCTTATGTATATTCATCATCAGCTGACTTAACTACCTTTAACATTACGATGTTCTTTTATCACGCTAAGAATGTGTCTTTTTGTGAAATACTTCATTATTTGTCTTTGTGAAAATTGTATGTCTGTCTGAAACATGATTGTTATATATTAGGTATAAACAGGAAACTGGATTGGGTCCTACGTAATCCAGTACTTATGGTATCTAGCCTGTTATCAGTAATAATACCGGTGGTTCTACCAATGTGTACTCCTGAGGTCTACCCCTTCAACGCTTTTGCTGAAGTGACTCAGGCTGTTGATGCGTCGTTAAACCATTGAGAAAAACAAGGACGATATTGTATGTACAATTTACATTAACTACGGCATTCTACCCTGATATATACATGTACATCGTTGTTCTATAGGGTCAGACGGTTGAACCAACAATTTAATCAAAAAGACAAATTTTAACGCTTTTGTCTTGATGTACACGACAGTATTTTGACTTTATAATATATTTTTATAGCTTACGTTGACTTTATTTTAAGAACTACTATAGTGATGGTATGTCTTGTTTTGTGATAACTAATAAAGATAAAGGTTCTATTTAGTAATTTACTGAGATATATAATGACCATAAGCATATGGTGGAAATGTTATTTTATATATTGAAATGACCGTTTTATCTATAATTAATTTTGTACATTGTATGAAAGCTAAACCTGTAACAGCAAAAATTGGGGCATTACGTGTCACCACAAACTGCGTCTGGCAGACAAATGATTCATACAAACCAATTGAATTTACACACAAGACATGTCATCGTTACATGGGTAATAAGTTTTAGCAGACTTGTTTTGTATAGTAAAATCAATTAGCTGAATCAAAGTACTGAGCACTACAGTAAATCGGGGTAAGGAAAATTGAAGAACAAATTGGAACAAAAATAGGCCGCATTTTATCTCAGACGGCCTTTATTACATTAAAGATAATCAACTTCACGAATAGTACGTATAAACAGTAATTGTAGTTCATAGTTTAAGGTCCATACTAAATAGTTTGAAAACGTCTACTTTTTAAAGATACAGCTAGTTATCTACTTTAATTTACTTCGTTTTCGCCTTCAGACGTCAAACTCTACCGCTAATAGCAACCCTCGCGCGTATTTAATTCGCTACTTTTACGTTGAATAGTGTAAACATCTGATCAATTCATTAATTCGTGCAGTCATATCAACGAAACTATGGTACATATAATAAACTTGCCCGACGCTGTCCAAATGAACGTGATAGCTGATATTGAAATGCAATGACTTATCAGTAAAACAGTTCATAATTAAGGCTCGTTTACTGTCATAAATTAATTTGCAAGCGTGATTTATAATACGGGCTCTTATTGTGTATGATGCAACTTGGTCTCATAATGAATGGGCTGGACTTAACATTTTTAAATATGTACGTAGTAAAGAGAACATAAGAAACAATAAAGAGCGTCAACATTGTTATGAGAACAGAAAATAGTCACACAGCTTCTTACTGAAACGGTATTATGATATTGGGCTTGAGTTGCTGTTATCGCCCTCGCCAAATACCTGTAACACACCGTTACATAATTGGGCCATTAATAAACAGTGTAATGAATCTATCTAACCCAGTATCATTCATAAATCAATTGATGTAAAATCGTAAATGTTTATTGTGTATGTTTTAAACAGGATATAAATTGCAACTGACCTAATTTTGATAAATTTTATGTCAGCACATGACCCAGTTCATCCAATCAATCGCAAGTATTCTGTTCGATGTAAGATAATAAATACTATCCTGTTATTAACTTGTCCTATGAATATTCTGAAACAGCAGAACTATGAGAGAATTATACAGAAACATCACCAGGGAGACATACGCATTGACGTATGAATACAAGATGCAAATTAATTACAACTGAATATAAATAATAAATGAAACAATGCGTGAACATAAAACTCACAAAACAACAAAATGTTTTGGAGTTTTTTGGTAGTTCGAAGAATTTTCCACGAATAAATTCTATAATTATATAGAATGGTTTTGTCTTTTAGGATCGTAATGTTTGCATGTTACATATTAGCATGCTTCTGTACTTTGACAACATGCATGTTGATTAGTGAAACTTTCACCGGTTAGTTTTGCCAGCAAATCATAAATTCGGATAAGACCACTAGAATTTAAACATTAATAAAATAAGAGCGCTGGAAGCGGTGTCAATGCTCGTCTGTTCACCAATTCAGAGAGATATATCCACCTATCAAGTTTCATGTTGCTACCTCTTATAGTTTCTGAGTTATGAGCTACATTCAAGTTTTTGCACAGACGCTGACGACGCAGACGCCGTTGACGCAGACGACGCAGCAATCACACTAGCTCAACCTTTCCTTCGTAAATAGCCGAGCTAAAAATAATAAATCAGTGATAATAAGTACAAAAAAGAAGGAATAATTTCCCACTTGTTATCGACTAATCATATGAGTATTTTATGGCAGGATATATATGACATGTATTTAAACAGGTGCTTGTTATAATCTAATTCAATCAATGTACATATGTAGACAATACAAAGAATTGTAAGACCATGCTTTATTTAACTTTTGCATTCTAATCGACCATCATCTTATGTCCTAAATAATTGATTTTCAAGACGTTAATGCAGTAAATCCGTATTGATGCAGGTACAATAGCAATATGTCAGATCTAACAGAAAGAAACATTCAATACAAACGCTAAATGATATAGATAAGTATTCACTTATTCCAGTTACTATATGAGCTTTTAAAAGCGAAACTGCTATCTGAACAATTCATCAATAAACATCCGATTTTACCATGATTCACACAGACTTTCTTCAATATAAAATGACCGACTTGACATTTTATTGGTCTTTAAGAGAGACATCAACATTGATGACATCATAAACTTATTTATTTTAAACCAGACATTCTAATCTTTCTCGGCATGTGTATCCGATAGTAATGCTCCTTTATAAGATAAACTAATTATGTCAGGAGGGAGAATATAAATGAAGAAGTTCCAGACAGTCGTTACACATAACTGTAAAGTATTGCGTGCATTAGCGGCAAACTTGTTCCATGATTACGATAAAACTTTTTAAGTACATTCCTTTAGTGTCCATGTCATGGTTATATTATAGTAATGAACACTCGTACAACAGTATGATATACTAAAACTTAAAATTGTAATGTCAAAAAGTGAAGTTAATCGACAATGGCGTTGAATTGTTAATCAAATGATCGCAGCATCAAAATGAGTATTGTTACATGTTTCTCGTGACATGAAATGTTTTAATATAATCATAAACCATGCCGATATTTAATTTATCAACGATATATTTTGCAAAAATCAGATCAACGTATTTATACCTTACTCTCATGTGCCAAATAATTTGAAAATACAATATTTTGTTGTTCGTTGAAAACCAGTTTACAACTTGTCAAACTGAAATATCACATACAAGATTACAAACAGTCTCTATGAATGACTATATACCACGTGTATACTGATCTAACAAATTCACGAAAAGTTCATAGGGTATTTGGTTGTAAGGATTATTATTTATATAAGATAGAACAAAAATATAAACTTCATTTTAAAAGGAAAAGTCACAATATTCATTGACACTATTCCATTGGTAGTGTTATTGATAGAAAATATATACGTGATTTGTATGCTCTTATTTAATTTGAAATGCACACGAGCCTTACAAAATCTGCCATCGATTTGCTTTTGTCATTTGTCAAGCACTGTTTTTGCATTCATCCATCGTGATTGATAGAAAAAGAAGCCATTGGCGTAATATGCAATATCCCAAATCAAACAAGCATATCTTTTGAAAGGTATAAAGTAAACATCAGAGTGAAAATGGAACAAGCACATGCGAATGTTAAATATATCCAATAACTTAACAGATATTCGGGCTCACAAAGAGAGATGTATTACGAAATAACAAAGAACTGATTCCATGTTTTTATGCCCCCCTTCGAAGAAGAGGGGGTATATTGTTTTGCTGGCCTGTCGGTCTGTCTGTCTGTCGGTAGACCAGTTAGTTTCCGATCGATAACTCATCAACGGATTGACCGAGGGGCCTGACACTCCGCAGGTACCTGTTAATCGATTGTATTACGTATATGTCATTTGATGGTTAACTAGTTCTTGCTTATTTCAAATTTAACAGTTTTTAAACGGTGCTTAATTAACTGAATAATGAAGTTTTTTCTGCAACATCTATGACATTACAAGCCTGTTAGTTGTTTAAAAAAATGATGAAGACTAACATTAAGGTCATTGTTGTACTGTCGGTTGCGTGAAACATTTCATGATAGCCATGCTATTCTAATTGCACAGAGAAAGGTCACATATAATTTAGACCTTCAGTCATTCATCATCAATCGTCATCATTTTTCGGTATGCAAACTGCCATCACAATACTGGGACAGATGCATCTTGACCTGATTCAGACCGCGTGGATATCAATTCTTTTAACGTGAATTATGTCAGTGTCCAAATACCTTAATACTACCGTTATCATGCTCTAACATAACCATAAAACAAATAACCGTGTTCATTTGTATGCACATACTCACAAATTCATAACAAAAGCAGAGATTTGTGCATTTGTATGCATATATGATTTTCTATATATTTTTTATTCAATACGGTCATTAGTCTTTACGATGACTCCGTATAGGGGTCATATAAGAGTATTTCTGTAAGACGTAAATTGTTCGGATATGAATATCAACATCAATTCGTGCCCCTGTTATTATCCTAACAGTAAAAACAAGTCTCTATATGATATGAAGTAAATTTATTTTCCATTCTATATGATTAAATTGTTTCTGTTTAAATAAGCTTGCACACAGTCTTCACGTTCTCTAATCAATAATTATGCAAGGCCCATTCAAAGCATGTGATGTGTTAGCTGTTTGTGTCCAGGCGATGTCTGAAACAGGGGTCTATTTGCTGTATGTTTATATCATATTGAGGCAATACTGCGATGTACTGTTTCTTTAGGATAAGTATCATGAATCAAGTTTTATAGTCAATAATCAATGCATCAGTAATACATATATCAATACACTGTGTTTATTCCCTGATAGTTATATAGATAATACATGGTTGGTGCCGGAGATGGAGAAGGTTTATCCGGTGAGTGAGAAAACGTATCTTGGCGAGCTTTAGCGAGCCAAGATTCGCTTTCGCAGCGAACCGGATAAACCTTCTCCATCTCCGACACCAACCATGTATTCGATTTATCCTGCTATTCTCATTAAGTTTACTACAACACTACATTTTTTACTGAAATCCGTTCTTTTTCGCTAAATTATATGTGACGTAACGTGCACTAATGTATTTTCGTTTGTGACGTCACTTATGACGTCACACGGAGCTTTATGTACATCCTTTAAAATGGAAACAACGCATTTAAAGGTTTAATATTTAATACTCAAAATAGCATTAAAGCAGTTCACATATGACAACAAGTATAAAAATCTCTATTTTAGCTTTAACAGAGCGTGGGAATCTTAAAATGATTTGTATTTTAATCACGTGACGCACTGACGGGAGATAGATAAGTTTAACTGGATTATATAGACCTGTTCTCACATTTCACATAAAAAGTAATATTGTGTGGTACACTTATTATCGTTCCAACCACCATAACTCCAATCTAGGCAATCTTCATAATCATGTTGATTCGTTACTCGCCAGTTTGTGTATTTAAACGGCTCTCCTGTCACCCATTGCCAGTGACCCTCATGTACAGTATCAGAACCACCTAGCCAAACATAGGACACGCCTTCATATCCAGCCGATGTGTTGTAGGCTCTGCTGTAGGAATAGACAATTCCATTGTTGTAATTACGTATTCGTCACGTATTTACAAATGATTAGGTTCATATAGGTAGGTGATAAAACCTATAAAGTAATAGAGTCTATCACACGTGATACAACGACATTTTTAAATGCTTTTTACAGGAGGTATATTGGAGTTAATTGATGTTAAAAAGAATGAAAGGGAGATTTCACCAATGATAGATAAATTGCAAGCTGTACTGTGGACGAATTGTCATCAAATGATTGTCCATAATATGTAAGCATAATGCATATACAGAAGTAAACAACCAATTATTTACGTAACATAATTATTGTCTTTTATAAACTATGGGTAGAAACCAAGGAGAGGATCGCTTTTCTTGATTCCTAGAGACCGTAAACGTTAAATATCAAAAGGGCAAGTGTATAGTTGACTGACCTATTACCTGTTGATAGACCTTATCAACAGAGGCCATCTATCTATATTTGACCAACCTTCAAACCAAGTGAAGACCTAACAGGCAAAAACATGCAGTCAAATTGGCCAGACAAGATTTGACTACCAAAGAGCAAAAAAGACGGACATGAGCCAATCATTACATACCCCTATTTCTTTGAAGTAGAGGTATAACTAGAATGGTAACTTAAAGTGGTAAGGTCGAAGCAGCGGATTTGTGTTATTATTCTACTACTATACCACAGTGTTATATCTCGTTTATTTACTGAGTATCTGCTACATATGACTGTATATTGAAATAATTAAAGTACTCACAGGTCATCAAACTGATATAAGTCAAAACTGAGTTGTCGGCAATACGAGTAAAAAAACTCGGTTAATACGGACAAAACTCGGCAGTACGGAATTTATACATTCCCATTGGTAAAAGAACTCGACAGTACGGAACTTATACATTCCCATTGGTAAAAGAACTCGGCAGTACGGAATTTATACATTCCCATTGGTAAAAGAACTCGGCACAATACGGAATTTATACATTCCCATTGGTAAAAGAACTCGGCAAAATATGGAATTATGAAATGCGGGCGTATTGCGCGACAATACGAATGAAGGCATAAGAAAAACAAAGCAAATGGCTGCCATTGTTTTTTCGTTCGAAGTTCAAATAGAACAGCAATTCTTTTATATATATTAGATAGTTATTAATAAAATACTTATGAATTAGGGAAATTCATATTGGCCTAGATATCTGTCCTCGGTCAGCTGTATACAGCAAACCTCGAACAAATAATTCGGCCAGTATAAATTTCCCAAAATAATAACATTATATTATCAACGATTCTGCCAGGGGACAATCTGTTATGTATACATAAATGTACAAAATTTAGATACCTATATATTATATCAGCGATTATCTTCTCTTCTCCTGCGGAAGTAATAGAAGCGAGATGTCCACCTAGTTGTTGACAGATAGTTCGTGCAGTAAGCCATGTTGCTTTCTGGTTTGGCATGTAGTAACAGGAACCGTTACCATGGATCCATCCATCGTGACAATGACAAGTAGATGCTGATAATTGCTGAAGCAATGATTTACTTAGTTTAAAATACTTCATGATTTATTCAAGAAAAAAGCAAAATTGCCATACATTTTACATATTTACATGTGTACATATATTCCTGATCAGTACCATATCAATAAAATGCTTACATCTGAACACTACAATTAATTAAGTAAAATTAATGTAACATTAACAGCGATCCTATTTGACGATGGTAATGATAGCTTATTTATAGACCAGTTCATTATTGATGATAAGACTTAGCTATAACTAAAACTATACCAGACTGAATTCAAAAAGAATTCTCCGAAAGTCCCAATATTTTTATCATATGCCATGTTACGCGAGGTCACAGCAAGAAACGAAACAACAGTACAGATTCCGGAAAGATTTTAAGGGTATTCAACTTTAATTTCAAGTTTAAAATTATTTCTTAAATGATAACTTCTATTTAACATTTGTTTCTGAAGTAGTTTTCTGTTTATACGTGTTCAAAGATTTTTTCATCTATAATTCCATTGGACTCTGTCGGTGCCATGTGACACGAAGGTTGAGTTCTTTATGCGCCTTCAGTATAATATATGCAACGGGTTTTTAAAAAGTATAAATCCTTTAATCTATCTTGTTTTAATTTGATTGGATATATTCCTTGATCAGTTGATACGGTCTCCAGAGGCAGTGGTAACAGTAAACTAGCATTACATTGAAACATTTGTTATATTCACGTAAGCTTGACATATGTTTGTATAAAACGTACCTTCAGTGTCTTTATTTCGTCTTCGAGGATTCTGACTTTATCCTGACAATCAACTAGTTGTTGTTCTAGCCCGTTACAGTTGTTCTGACACAAAGGTGTCTCGTCCGTCAAGAATTGATGACAAGGGGACCAAACCCCCACAAACACCAAACAAAACAATATGGTATTCATACTTATTTAAATCCCAAAGAAATCTTCTCTACTCTTGTCACTGATATTGAAAGCGACCTGGTGTAATAGTAGCGGCCCCGGCCAATGTACTTTGTAATAACATAGTGACCTCAATTTCTACACCATTGAAAGAAGAACATCGTTTTGATGTCTGGATCTCATAGCGACGTAAGAATGACACGACATGTACATTGAATGGGTACCATTCAGCGTGTTTAACTTTTAATTAATAACCAAGTTAGTGCAAATAAATACCCTTTTCATATGTACTGAAAAATGTATAACTGTGCACTGCGAAATTAAAAGTGTGTGTAGGTTTATTATGTTATGAAAGAACTCATAGATTCAGCCAAAGTATCTAGTTTTATTCGTGTAAAAGTAATACGTTGAAGTTAAGAATAAAATTGCTTAAGTATTATAAATTAAACCATGATGTTCAATAGTTTCTATTGCATAAAGTGTGATGTGCAGTAAATTCAAATTCAAGAACTTGACGTAAAATCTGCAACAATAGACAACTTTTTATTTCAGACGGTTTCGACAACACCACTTGTTCATGAATGAAATTAAATTTAATAACGACATGTCTGTTCTAAGAGCTACAGTTACATGCTTAAGCGTTTGATATTGTCTGTTTCATAAAAGACGGTAAATTATCTGTTCCAATTTTATTCATTTTCGTCTTCAGACGTCAAAGTCTATCTCTTATAGCAGCGCTCGTGCCAATTTTATTCGATACTTTTTCGCTGAATGGTTCAAACGTGTAAATGCATCAACACAACTGTGACAACTAAATTGCCCGACGCTGTCCAAATGAATGTGATAGCTGGTATCAAAATACAATTAATTATCAGCAATTAGTAAATATTTTACACTTGATTTTGGACATGAATAACAATCCTCAAGTGTGCTTTTCATTAGTAACTAACATCCCACGAGACGTCACTTTTGTAACAAGGTATCCATGAAATTTTAACAGATACAAATGTTCTAATTTACAATACCATCGAAACAATGTTTAACTGCATGTTTGTTTGCAAATCTTGTTCTTCTACAGAAGGATATGAATACATCTATCAAGTTTCTTATATAAATCAAATAAGTCCTCGAAGAACAATGCCCAAAAAAATCACACCTTACAAAAATTCTACGTTCACCTTTACACATCACCTGAAGATCCACATTTCTCGTACATATAGAAATAACTTCTATTTTTGGCAGACACCTGGCTGATATGGGCTTACGGTAACCATTATTTAACTAGCTGGAGTCTAACAAACCTACCTATCAGTTCTAACCCAGTCCTCAATGGGGTTCGAACTTTCGATCTCCCGCTCCGAAGGCGGACACCCTAACCACTCGGCCACGGTTGTGGTGTTTCATTTTAATGTCCTTTATATCAGTAAATTTGTTTTAAAGCCAAGCTAAGCTATTACAATAAATATCTAAACTTCAATTGACCTCTAATCAGTAAATCAGAGCTCTGAAGGTTCTGCTGTTGTTCGGAACTTCAAAGCAGTCAAAAGTTGAATTTCTTTGTAGGTTGGGTTATTGGGCTGAGTTATGGAAACCGAACGATTGTTTTCGCGCATGAATTTTAGTGCAGTCTTTAGAACTACTAACGTTTATCTACACCCGCTATGCAGTTGTTAAAGTTGTTCCCGTTCCATGTGCTTTCAGTACTTTGATTCATGTTTTCCATCTGATCACCAAAAGTATTTCAGCAATTAGCATCATATCATATAGTCTACATTACCTGCCCCTTTGTATACTCAACCATTACAGAATGTAATATCATATAGTCTACATTACCTGCCCCTTTGTATACTCAACCATTACAGAATGTAATATCATATGGTCTACATTACCTGCCCCTTTGTATACTCAACCATTACAGAATGTAATATCATATGGTCTACATTACCTGCCCCTTTGTATACTCAACCATTACAGAATGTAATATCATATAGTCTACATTACCTGCCCCTTTGTATACTCAACCATTACAGAATGTAATATCATATAGTCTACATTACCTGCCCCTTTGTATACTCAACCATTACAGAATGTAATATCATATGGTCTACATTACCTGCCCCTTTGTATACTCAACCATTACAGAATGTAATATCTCATATATGAAGACATACTCGGACAAAAGTTACACGTTATAAGCATTAAATTAATCGATTAAATTTTCCCGATGAACCACTTTTTTTAAATATCTGGTTGACTCACAGTTATCATCACATTGTCCATGAATTCAATGATGTTTTCTTTACGTCTAGAATAGAAGCTAGGAACCAGACGTAATTAGCATCATACAGCACGAGAATTATGACGTCATCCTTCCTTGTAATGTGTGTACTGAGTAATCCGAGGGAGAGGATTGTCTAGATTTTGTACGACTGTTTTGAATTGCTCGTTTACGATATTGCATATATTAGTTATCGTTCATATTTTGAATTTTATGGGATATATCACAAGCGACGCGAAGCGGAGCGCAGTGATATGTCCCATACAATTTGAAATATGAACGATAACTGATTTACAGTTTGTCCTAATTTCTGTCACGTACGCATATTTTGTTGGGACAAAAACTGTCAATCATCACTATGGATGTAATTTGACACCGCCCACAAAGTACCTCGGTCAGATACTATTTAGAGGGGAATTAAAAAGAAAGCGGGGACATTCAGTGTGCTTTAAATGCGTTAATGAAAGCCAACATTTACCTGTAACAATGGATTTTTTCTTAGCTCAGGACGAATTCTAGATTTATAATTGTTTTATTCTTGAGGAACTGGTATTGTGTTAGTTATTATATAAACAATCAATATCCAGCAATGCATGATTTTAATGTGTCTTACTGTTTAACCATTCTTTCAATTTAGACCATTAGGTCTATGCACCTTTAATATATTTTACAGTTTTCGACCGTTCTGTTTCGAGAAATACTTGTTAACAATTACAGCATAAAGCCCTGCCTTTTCCCAGTAAAGTTAACTTTTCGTTTTTCCATGACAGTTCTAGAATGACATACTAGGCTATACGTGGCTTACGAGTATTGCGCTTGTTAATCACGACATCTCACCGCTGGAAGTTCGAGTGTGAGATAACATGCAGTCGCTAACTGAGGTGTCTAGTACTGGCCTATCTAAAACTTGTAATCTATCTCTGAGCTCAAATCTTAATTCCATTCCCAAAGTATTACGGTTGAAGATATGGAGCTGATTATTAATTTACAAAATACATATTCAGGTCGATTATCATGTGATATTCATGTACATGTGTATCAATATTATGGGTAATGTAATAATTAATTTAGAAACATCGAAAGACAAGCTATGAGATTTGATTAGCAGTTTTATAACCATGGGACCTGGTACTACCAAGGAACGATGGTAAAATGAACTGCCCGTCTGTAATTGACTGAACTTCTGTTGTGAACGGGCGTCAAACCCAACAAAATTAACAAAAAGCATGGACAATTCGTATGCTAAAGATACGACTTGGTTCATTATGATGCAATCTCTTATAAAGTCTATGGTGATTAAACTCCGCCTATTTTATTGAGCACCGTGCCATTGCGGTAAATGATGACGTATTTTGCACCGCCCTAATCAGCGTTTGGTCACGTAGCGCACAAACTTGACTTATTTCCTCCATATCAGGGTTTTCGGCACATTTTATGCGATATATTTTTCAAATTTCAAATGAAATGCGGACATTTCATTGGACAAGAAATTAGGACAAACTGTAAACCATCTGATTTTGACTAATATGCACGTAATATTTGAACTTGTGTTTATGTCATTGAATTGAAAAAATGGAAGTATGTTCGTAGGCGGAAGGGTAATGGATGCTGTTCGGTATGCAGAAAAATAAAAACATAGCGGTTGTTGAGAAATGGTAATAACTTTGTGTTCGTACCGAACAACAAAAATGAAATTTCATGTAAATAATCTATCATGATTGAACACAAATAATCGACAAAATCCTTTTTATGGTTATTTCAATTACATTTATCACATACTGTAATTAAAATTCATTTTTCTAAATAAAAATTGCACTGTTGAATGTTATGTTTACATCATTAATGAAAAACATCTTTCAAAAAGGCTTATTTGTGATGTCCAAATTTTATTATCAAGCTACGTTTGATTTACAGTCTTTTTAAACGTGAATGCTTTTCTTTTTTTAAAATTTCTTTAATGATTGTCTTAGTAAGTTGTCACATCACATTTCACAAAGGAAGAAGTAAGCATGAAAGCACGTGTTGTCATTCCATCCGTCGCCACTCCAGTCTAAACAATCTTCATCATCGTTGTGAATCGGATCGGCAACCCGCCAGTTCGTATAGACGAAAGGTTCGCCCGTCACCCAATGCCAGTGGCCCTCCTTGATCGTATCAAAACCACCCAACCAAACATAGCTTACACCTTCATACCCACTGCTAATGTTATAGGTTCTGTAATGATAAAAGAAAAGAAAGGGTAGTTGTTTCTTATCCATTTGTTTTGTTACACATGTACACTTATCAAAAATGAAAATTTTACACTCCGTATTTTTAATTAAAATTTCGGTTTGCATGCATATTTTTGTTCACGAATTAAATATAAGATATATTTTATCACTAGACACCGTTGTCAATAAAATGTTGAGGCGAGCGCAATGAGCCAATAAATTTCATAGACAGCGGTAAAGATCGATCTGTCTGACTGAGACCACAGTTGTATGTTTATATGAAATACAAAATAATGCAAACAGTAATATACGTGATTTAGCAAACGGTTATACACTTGGTGGCCAGTTAACTGATTTATATCATTAGTGGTCTGTCTATCAAGCACTTTGAAGTGGTTTTATGAGATTTCACAACAAATGTTGGTAGTAACATATACGTACATATATATTTTATGATCGTAATGGTAGCACATTTTACCCAATGTTAGAAGGACAGTTTGACTTTGAGGAACTTCATATATCAATAAATATAATTCGAGACAAACACAATAATTATGAGAATGTTCATACATATGTATTACAAGTATTGCTTAAATGCTGCATATTTTCTCTTGTTAACAAACAACAATCATAAATTTTGGTAACATCATTACATAATATCTACAACAAATATAATGGTACACATCACCGAGATCTTTGCACAAATCACACTTCCGTTCATATATGGCAATGTTTTTATAACGACCAATTTCGTTCGGTAAGTTATGATTACGAGAAATAAATGTAATTTGCTTTGTAAAATGGTGTATTGAACTTTAAAAAGATCAAAGTTTATAAGCAAATAGCAAAATACATTGCCTTTGGCCATTTACAACATATTACATCTATGTATTTATGTTTTAATGTACATGTACTTGTATAATAGGTTCTTTCAGTGTCTGAATACCATTCCTAGATCTTTTATTTTTTGTTTGGAAGAGAATATTAACAATTTAGGATTTTGACGTATTGATTTAGTATCCAACGTTACAATGAATGGATTTTAAGTCATTATGATGTAAGTGTTCCATTTAGATGTCATTCTATTGTGTTATAATGCATTTTTAAGATATTTTGTAATTATTAGTGTAATTGAAGCCGAAGAGTCTGGTCAAGTATGAAATTACAATGTTTTGTATATCTACTATCTATATTGTGCAATGTCTAGTTATCCCACACTATTTCTGCGCGGTGATTGGTCAGTTGGAACCAACTGTGGTCTGTTTGTGAATATCGATTATGCATTCCATTCAAAGACTACGTTATATTCATGTGTGCAAACAGAAATTGTATTTTATTACTTGGACCACAGTTTGCTTCAACAAACCATGTAATTATTAAATGCCTCGGTTAGCATTATTTGTATAGATATTTCACAATGCCTTATCTATTTTCCTTTTTATATAGCCGACTTATTTTCATGCCATTGTGCCAAACTTAAATGATTGGTAAAGAGTAGTTTGTTTATTTTTTCTTCTTTACCTAAACCAATGCCTGAATGAAAAACATAAACCAAACGTAAATAGTGCGATTTTATTAAATTGTTTAAGCTGAGTGATAACACAGTCGCTGAATGCGATAAGTGTTAGTTTCGTAGTACACTCGATAGTTATCGTTTATTTTACCGTGTTCCGTCCCGCATGTTTATTTAATATCATGTATACTATTATGGTTAAATACATGAGCATTCGACAACAGTTACTAATAACGAACGAAAGTAATCCAATCACATCGAAGCTAAAAATAAATGCAAGCATTGGCTGTGAAATTATGCAGCTTTGACAATTTGATGAAATCGCACCATACCTCTTTACTATATCAGAAACAATGACCTCCTCTTCTGCTGAAGTGATACAAGCTAGATGAGCACCAAGTCGCTCACAGTGATCTCGTGCACTGGACCAAGTTGCGGTCTGATATGGCATAAAGTAGCAGGAACCGTTGCCATGGATCCAACCATCACGACACTGACAAGTATTTGTAGATAATTGCTGAAGTTAACAGTTTAATTAAAGAGTAAAATGAGTTTAAGTGAATTGTAGTGACGATGACTCCTAGTTCTAGATGCAGTACTAGATCTTAGTCATATTACTTAACTTTTCTATATGGAATACTCGTTATTATGAATGGTCGATTTGTGGACATAGTATCGTTGCGCATTGAACTAATGATTACAGGCTAGTACTTGTACATACCTTAAGAAGTTGGTTTTCCTCTTTCAGAACTTTTACCATCTCCATGGAATCAACTAGTTTTTGTTCAAGTTCAGCACAGTTTGAACATTCTGTCCCATCAACCAAATATTGGAAACAAGGACACGCACACCCCAATAGCACCAAACAAAACAGACCAGTATCCATTCTTATACCTACAATAACTGTTCTCTAATTTATCAAGTGTTACTGAATGTTTATATTAACGTGCAAAAATGTATTGTATGATCTTATACATAGCGTGACGTCACTACGTTTGTCTAACCTCTATACATAAAACTGATTACTAACCACATTTAGATAGTTATACATACGCTAAAAGTATAGTTCCGCGGAAGGATTAAAAATTTCAAAACAACCATATCGGTTGTATGTTATTAACAAATTTGTTTAGTTATGTAAAATGAATACGTAGTACCATTTCTATTCTTATGCTTTCGTCAGTAACACTAATTATTCAATGAAACGCAATGTTGAAGTACGCTTGGCTCCAATGTGTACCATACGGTGACGTCACGCTATGTCATTGTTTATAATTTCCATTTTGTAAGTAGTTCCTGCAAATACCCATAATGCCCCGAGCAGAATAACACAGGTCAGTGCATACACCGTAGTGTACACATTGTAGAGTTGGTGACAAAAACTAACTAGTTCATGTTGATTAAATACCTCGCGTTCTTAGAGCAGCGAGAATGGCACATGAAAGCAAACACAATCTTGCTGATAAACTACATGAACTAATAACAAGATCATTCATATACTATACACTGTCTGCTCATTGACCCAATGCTCTAGCTAAACAAGATTATTACAGCCAATTAGTGTAGGTTGAATGTAGGTTCATGAAATTATATGGTTTCCCCCTTTTTTAGAAATACTAGCAATGTGACATGTATTGTCATACTTAACGTATATATACATGTAAAACCTTCTCTAAACTGTGTTACTTTCATTATGACCTTTTATAATCCTAGACTTGCTTGGAGTTTTTTTAAGTTTGTATTCTATTACCGTAGTACTCTAGATCTTTTCTAAAACTGATTTACACCTTTTTGATAGATCATTCTAAAATTCATACCACAGTAGCATATACTACAGTAATGTTATCAGAGATGGAATTAAATCGAAGACTTTTCATATTATAATAAAAATGTTGTTGACTAGTGAGCCAATACATATGATTTGATATTCACCGGCTGAATGCTATATTAACCGAGGCTACGGCGTTCAATGGCTCTATATTCAATAACTGTATTGTTATATACACTACAGCAACATAGTTTACACTATAGTAACATTTACTACAACAACAAAGTTTACAGTGACAAATCCTATAGTAACAGAAGCATGTCACCCGAGAAGCTACCATGTGATAGCCGTGTGGTTGAAAATGTTCTTCATGTTGAGATTTCACTATTTAAAAAAAAAAAAATGTTTTATGCAATTGTTCGATTTTACTACTAATTTTCTATTGCCAGGAATCTAAGAGATCTAATTATATTCTTTGAATCGGTTGAATTGTATTCCGGGAAATGTAGATTTGAATTTTGTCGAGATTTCTGTGCCAAACAAGTGCCACTCTGTCTGGTCTTAACCAGGAAAGACATTTTCATGGCTATTTATAACGAACCAAACTTCATTATAATGTAGACCTGTCAAATATCCATTGCTTACGTCTTTCAGAAACACGTTTTATTGCTTTCAGCGTTGAATTCTCTGAATATGGATCCTGTTTGCTAAAGACCACCCACTAAACATGAGACTATTGGTTTTATTTTATTATAAATGGAGATTGAATATAAAACAAAGCTACAGCATGCAGCAATTAATTGCATTATTGTGATGACATATCTGAAGAAGTCAGGGCTATGTCTGGAATCAATTATTCATGTCGCACGTGATTTAACCCCATATTTTATCTCGATTTATCCCCTTATTTGAAGACGATTGCTGCAGTTTGCTATAGTTTTACATAGACATATACTAAGCAGAATGAAAACTGTTCAATCGAATCTATCTTAATTTTGCATGATCATAGCATATGATAACAGAAGCATGCTAATTGAAAAAATGGGGGTCTCGAATCTCGTTCTTGGGTTTGGGGAATTCGTTTGTCTGTTTGAGTTTCACACCCCTTTTATCAGCCTCAGCATATGAGACGGCCAGATCACCTAAACATCATTCCTGGGAAGAACCAGTACTAGACTCCCATCCTCCGTAAGCAATTGTCTACTTTCTCACAAAAAGAGACATGGTCGGTAACTGCGCTCGAACCCACAACCATCTACACGGTTTGGGGGAATCATAAAGGCTGATGATTCAACATGCCGTATAAGATTAGTATTGTTTGTTATGTCAGGGGAGTACAGATAAAGGATTGTCACAAAGACACCCCGTACATGAATCTTGGCAACACTTGTAACTAACCTCTAAATCACTTGTTCACAAATTGTCTTATCCTATTTTATTTCATGTACCATTTATTTTAAATGTCGTAAATTGATATTTAATTAGTTGGATAACACCAACCTGATACGATGTACGTTTGATACCATTCTCAAAATGATAATGAAATTGCTTTCAATGAAATATTCATAAATGTCATAGAAATATGGAAGTCTGTACGCATCAGTCTTATCATTACTGGGTTGTCGTGTTACCGTCATAGGTTATTATGATGAGTGGCTTAAAATCCATTAGATAATTATATTTGGTGTGAATAGTGGGTTTGGGATGTAGTCGTTTGTTCTGCATCTATAGAGCCCGAAATATTAAGTCTGTCTAAATGATTAATGGCCTGTTATTTCACTCATACAAATCTATTCTACCGATTCCGGTATAGTTTGTCTGGAAGTCGATGTTTGTTTCTTGTTTCATTACACATGTCGCCGGATCCACTTTATTTACTTCATATGAATAAGATGACCTTAAAACATTGGCCTGACTATGATGTCAAATAGTCTGAATGTGAGGTGTGAAGACCAACACTAGTTGGTGCATACACAGACATATATAAACAAACATAAATATACTCTGACAAACTCAAACATAAAAAACGTACTCAGTCATATACATATAAACAAAGCCTTACACAGAAATTCACAGACACATCCTGACACACCCAGACATGCACCGACATACGCATGCATGGCGTATTTCAAAATTAATTTGATATCCACTGCCTCTAGTGCTTCTACATGAAGTTTTTGTCGACAGTGCTCGAAAAGTGATAGTCGCTTGAAATCAATGGCTTATTGTCGTCATCGAATATTTCTAAGAAATTTAACTGCCACAACACATATGTATTACCATACCATACCATACTTTGAATCAATGGGAAAATATACAAATATCATATGACGTATGTCGTCTTGACCTGGGACGCAATCATGAACTTGAGATTTAGAAGACATGCTTGAAGTACATTGACCTAAAACCGGACCCTTATATGAGAGACACGATGAAAAATAAGTGCTCAAACAAAACTCAATGAAGATTTGAGCATAATTCGTATGTAACAATGCCAGGCAACATTAAATTTGTTAGTGTATGAGAGTTAATATTGAAAATGAACTCGAGGTATAATTAAATAAATAATGAATCTGGATAGCATAGAGCTAAATTTATGTCATAATAAAATTGTTGATTATAAATATTCTTATAATTTGAACTAAGACATAATTTCCTCAAAGAGTTTACGTTAATATCGTTACTGAGCACCAAATCGAAAAATGATTCGAACAAATAAGTTAAATTCCATTAATTCAAACAAAAGTATTTACGTCATCTTAATTCTATTTAAAATTAATTATTAATAGATTATTCAATTTTCGACCCTTGTCAACTTGTGAATCATATAGTGTTACCCTAATTTTCTACCGAACTCTTTCAATATAACATTTTGCTGTTTTGAACATTTTGGAATTTCATGCAGGGACCTCACGTTGTTCCGTATGAATGAGTACAAGACTGTTGAAGCAGCTGTTGTAATTGTGCATAAGGACGAATCACCGGAGGCTTGTAACGGTTCCGGGATTGGGTTAGAAAAATGGTAGGCTACTCCTGAAGAAGGCCTGGAATCAACATATGGCAGTTGATAAGCCAAACCATCGAATCATCCCTGAATGAGGTCAGTGTGTTTTGAGACTTCCCTTGTACAAATATGAGCGATTCCACACAGCGATGAACACTCCTGCATGGCGGCAAATGTCTCTATATGATCTGTTGATGCTGTATTCAAAATTTGTCATCTGTCAACATTCATCAAGTCACAATCTTTTTGTGGGAATATTGTTAAGTCTTTCGTTGAATAAATGTAAAACTGGAAGGCTGACATGAAGGTGGGTTGATAGGCGGAGCGAGGGACGGATGGACAAAAATCATCATATATTATCTAAATGAATCAACGTTCTTCCTTCCAAAGTCCTTAGTTCAACAGCTTATTGATACGGAAGATTCTCGGTCATAATTTGGGATTTCCACATTCTCTATTTCTAATTTTCATATAATATCTTAGGACAGCGAATTGAATCGATAACACCCCATGATGAATTGAGCGCTTTTGACCCTTATAATTCCAATGTGTCAGTCAGGAGTGAACCAAACAGCTTTGCAAATAACATGGCACAAGAACCCAATATTCTAAAATAACGACTTGCTCCTTTATTAAGAATACGTTGTCTGTGGCTGTTCAACTATTACATGCGATATTTCATAAACTGTTTTTACATTTAAATAAATAACCCTAAAATTTCTACGATTCGTGATTGTTTCGAAAAATAAGAGTTTTAGATAAAAAACTGCACACAATGTATTTGCATTCTGCGTCTTTTGTCATGATTTGTTTTAGTGATGCGATTGTAAAACGAATTTATCAAGGCACAGAATAATGGGTTGGAAAATATTGGCCGCCATAAATAAGATCGAGTAATGCAAGTACAGTTGGTTTTGTTCTAATTCCAAATAAATAAGATATATTATTATTTCAATTAACTAATTATAAATGATGTTATTTCTGCTGTTAAAAGGCAAGGGATGATTGCATGATTCAGTAGTTATTAGGTATGCTCATAAAGTTAAAACTTTTCAATTTCCATACATAGGAAATAAAACCATAATATGATGCTCAAGAAGAGCTTACTTTAATATTTAGAAAGCACATTCATATAAGACAGACAAATAACAATACGTCTTTTTCTTTGTCAAACTTCAGGTGGCAAATGCGTACGATCAAATTCAAGTAAAATGTTTTATTCTTATTTTAACACTATATTGCAATATTGCCAATACGGCGGCGCATATCTCATGAGACATGATTCAGGAGCGTGCTTTTTCCTAACTGTATGCATCAGTTTGTTCAGAACGTTTCTGTCACGCTAGAATATATTATTGTCATACTACTGGCTTTGTCGGAAATTAACAAACATCATCGCTTCGTACCTAGCAACGACTATCGTGCGTGTTGATGATATTCTTGATTCATTATATCCATGCTCATAAATTAAACTAAAACAACTATTGTCGGCTAGTGTTGTTATTCCCAGTTTGGTATCCTCGTCCAATCTTTCTTGCTTGTGTATCCCTCCGTCTGTTTCTTATTCAAACCCTCCTGAGACACTAACGAATGATTGTTCTAACAAAACCAATCGTAAACTTGTTCGTAGTCCGCTTTCCTTGTCAAAACTTCGATAATTTGTGTATTATCTTGTCATATCCCATTTTGTAAGCAATTGACTTTCATATGTATTTTACCGGAGGAAAGCAGAAACGAGTGTCTTTGAGGAATACAGACCAATAATTTAGGTTTTCGTTTTATTCCGGTTTTCGTTTCTGGCAGTAATGATTTACAGATACAATAAAAGACGGTCGAAAATATTTATTAAAGTAAGGTCTACCCTCGTAAGTTATTGTTAAACTGCAGATAATTGCTAGGAAGAGTGTTAAATTTGACAACTTCTGTCTGGAAAATACTCTAAGATATTTCCAAACAAAAGACATTTTGTCAACTTTGACCGAGAATTCTTGAACTAAATGAATTGGACTTCAATTGTAGACATTGCTACTCTCAAGAGACTTAATGCATAAGTTTTATTTCGCTTTTAGAACTATTATAATAAATACGCGATTTTATTGTTTATTATTTTTGTATATACGAGTATGTATATTCGGAGCATTCAGGGAAATGACTTGTTCCTTTTATTGAGTATTATGTTGGCGAGGCATGTATATATATTCAGGGCATTCAGGGAAATGACTTGTTCCTTTTATTGAGTATTATTATGATAGCGAGGCATGTTTTTGGTTGAAGTGAGCATTAAATAATGGTGTATTTTTTGTAGAAATAAAGGTGAGTTACGAAAATAAACCATTCTGTCCGTTACAATGGTTTGTTTGATGCACATAGGACGGGGCCTTTTGTAAAAATCATGAGCTGAATTTGATAATTTGATTTATTATTTGCTTATAGTATTTTTGCATCGAATTATCAAGCTGCAGAAATGGACCTTTTGCTAAAAATAATAATTAACTCCAACTCGGTTGTATAAAATTGGAACGCAGTTCGCAATATATACAAAAAAAAATGCAGTAAACAACTCCCATGCTCCATTGTTTATAACGTCAAATCTGTTATCCTGAAATGTTCATATGTCAGAATGTGTCACCGTATGCATTGATAACTGCGCTTTCTCTTTGCTGAGTTGTTTACTGATACAATAATGTTACATCATTCTTCACCTTGTACTTATTGACATTAACACTTGTAGTGTTGGCACAGAGTGAATGACAACCAATAAGAGAAACAATTAATTAGATGTTAAACATGATTACACGGTAGTTACTCTGTACATATCCGATGCAGGATAAACAAGCCATGGTTCCATTTGATGTTATCATTTTGACATATATACAGGCGTACATTGGTACGTTTATCAGATTCAGCTTATTGCTTCTGTCGGCGGCGTCCATTAGCTTAATTAAGATATGATCTCGTTACAAAATGTCGAGTATTGTTCTGATGATACATGTTTATTTTAGAGAACTAAAATGTTTTTAATGTTCCATTTAATGTTATAAATCAATATAAGATTAGTCACATCTGTTGCGAAAAGTCAAAACATGAAATAAATCACGGACAAGCATGGGATAGGGTTAACATTTAAATTAAAGATGTAAATTCGATCATGGAATGTTGTATCGCACAGATTATGGGTTTCTAAAGTAAGGAATTAGATACGAATGTAGCGTAAACAAAGGTTGGTTAAACGTGACCACTAGTCACCTTCTCCCCGCGCGTCCCTTTTCGGGTTATTTCATCTTGCCATTAGTTTGACTATACGAGTATAGACGTTCCTTCATCCCGGAGTTCATCTGTTTGACCACGAGGAGGCATCGATTGGTTGGATGTCTTACGTATTTTGTGTTCTAGTGGATGATAACGAACTACGATGAATTTTAGACGTTGTCTGTTCTCTCAAAACATGTCTCTACAGTGACAATTCGACCGGAAGAAGACAGCGTTTCAAGGGGAATTACTCTCTAATCCAATATAAAACCATAACGAATATATAAGGTATCGTTGTCATCCGTCTATAAATCGCTGTATTTCCTGAACATTTTGTTTTGTTTTCTAAGTATTTAGTATCGTACGAAGGTAAGTTACACAGGTCAGTGCGTATAAAAGCTGTGTAAATGTTAGAAGTAGAATACCATGTTCTTGAATTGTATACCGCAAGGACAAAATGAGTACGGTTAAACAAGTACCACATTCAGATAATTGCATATTCCTTAAGAAACAATAGTGTGTATCTGCCGCGAGTTTATATCAGAGATACGACAAGCGTACTTTCTAATAGTAATGTAGGCTTACGTTACATTGCATGGAACCCTCATACGGAACACAATCGCATGACATAGGGTTGTGTACAAAGAACAATTAACAAAAAAGCATTTAAATGGAATATTTCTCTCTTTCTCAGTCTATTAGCGGGCGTACAAGAGACACACCTTAATCGCAGAACAATACAACCACTAGGGGTAATACAAAAATGAGAATTTGAATTCTCACGAACATTGCTGGAACCAACGCGTGTGTCTGATTACATGGCAGAAGATAATCTAAACATTTTAAACCGTGTGATTCAATTCGTTACTTTAATAAAGGTTCGTTGTGATATAACTCTATAACTCCATAGCTCTTTTGTGTCGGATTTAACATCCGGATGGCATGAATGACCAATAAAAGCATAGTGTACATTTAAAGTTACCCGTGTCCAATGGCCATACCTGGCAGATTTTACAAGCTCGTTTGTATCTAGAAAACCCAATGCAAAAATCCCCAACCTCGTTAATGATTGCTTTGCTTCATTTAAGTCAGACAAATCTTCAATCCATAATACCGTTCAAGGAACTGATATAACCGGCTGTCGACGCTGCTTTATTGAACCTATTTCGGATACATGCTTTTCGGATACGTCTACAATAAGTCAATAACTGTTCTACGGACGTTTATTGTCGCGAGTGCTTGTCTTTGTGGATGAGCTCACCTTCGTATTCGACGAAATCAAATATTACAAAATCATTTCCGAATGGCACCATTGTGTCAAGTCGCATTATCAGTATGCTACAAACACTATATACGATGAACAATTAGCTCTAATTTTGGCAGGTAATCTCTTCTTATATTCTAAGTGTTCTTTTCTTCTTCTCTTTCTGTCTTAGGAACGTTTTTGTTTCGTTATAACTATTTTTTTTCACCATCAATTATGCCATTTTTTGGGGTATTGCTTTTTTTGCTTTCTTGACAGATATAAAAACAAATTCTATAATTTTTTACAGAACGATAATGTATATGAGCTCAGGATATAACTTATATCTATAAGCTTCATTTCACCAAAATTATGAATAAATATCGTTCTTTTATATCAGTTCAAAGAAAAATATTTATCGTCAAAATCTGTACATCTGTAATGACAATATGAAGTGTTTATTACATGTTGAGGTAAGGTAAAAGCATAAAACAAAAACACATCAATCAATCACGCATCATTACCATAATGCTAAAAATGATCAACTGAGAAATAACGCGGAACGAATAATTGGGGGAGATATTCTACTTGCTTACGATGGTTTTTAAAACAGAGTTATCGAACACGAGTGGTGTGGCAAGCTTGCGGAATGCTTTATTTCTAGGATATAGTTATAGGAACGATCAAGTTGATGTATATGTTGAAAGTCGCCATACTGATCTGATCTAGAATCTAGAGATCATTCATAAACACACGAGTTGTCCATATAACAGCTTGGTCATAAAATAACAAAGACGATGATGTCAGATTATGTTTACGTTGGAATCAACAAATGAGTCTTAAATTGGTATAAAATGTGCTAAAATATGATATTAGAGTATTAATAATTCATTTGTATCGTACTTTAACATAGTGTAAGTTTACAAACTGGATGTCAGTTTTACAAACTGTTTACTTGTATAGAGGAACTACTGAATAAAACCATCCTACCCTTACATAAATACTTTTACTGTTTACACATATGTCTTGGTATATTTATAGTCATCTTAATATTGTACAACTTGACTATAGTTTTATCTGTCTACATATTTTGTTTATGATCTCATTGACTTATTATACAGTTTCCCAGACAACGACGTAAGCTTGCCAATAGTTCCGTTATATAACGTCATAAACATTATTCAAATTTGATACAATCTGTATTGAAAGAGCAACCAAATCACCATATAAATTAACCAGCATTGAACCACAAGTCGTGTCCAGCAGTTTCATTACTGTTTGCTTGGTGTATGATGGGCATACGAATGTATACACGATGAACAATATTCATGGAATAATAACATAGATATGTGCAACACAAACCATTTTAACACCAGATAGAAAGAGAAAGGAATTATAAAAAAGCATACACATTTTACACAATGGATAACTGGTTTGACTGTTCATAGCTAACCAAAGTAGAAGTATACTAAGTACATTCAACATACAAGTGCAGTGTAACAAAATACTTTTACATCTCGATAAAAGAACTGACATTAAATTTTGTCAACGCGTCAGTTCCTTTTCTATATCTGGAACAAATTCTTCTCTTGGCTTTTTAGAATTCATTGTTATTTAGTTGTCGGGGATTAGCTTGTTCACAAATTATGGACAAATTACCAAACTATTAGGCACAAATAAGTCAATCTTAACTTCCACAACTGTCCATAATACACTTCTAAACTTGAAACTCTGCTAGTCGCTATTGGCTTCACAAAGTATGGGACAGAAATGAACCAATACATTAGTTGTAAAACCACTCTTTACCGAATGAGACCGTTTCCAGTCTGACAATCGTACTTATATTATTGGATAGCTCTTGTATGCTTAAACAATAACCGTTTGATTCTATGAGAGCTTAGTGAGTATTTTCTTTCTAGTAAGTGTGAGATAAAAGGATATTGAAAGGAATCTGTTTACTATCAATCTGTTAAAACCTGGATTTAGGTGTTAATAAATCATGGAATTATTGTGAATCGTGTTTGTAAAAGAAACCATCAAAAAAAGTGTATACTATTATTCTATTGAATGGTCGTTTTTTTTGTGCCGGATCATACAATAGTGATTCTCTATTTCATCACGTGTTGCTATAATTTGTAGATGTTGTGAAGGATAAATACAGGAATTCAAGTAAGAAATAACTTTCTTTTCTTTTTCTTAAACTTGTTACCATGAACTTAACGTACCATAGACCTGCTTCGATTCAGTATTATATTTAGATACATGTAAATAACATTTTCTTTATTTTCGTTAAATACATTACACTCCTTAGGTATGAAAATCATGTTTGTATGTGCTTTTTATCGTCCTGATTGTATCAATGTAAATTTGGTTCTGATAAAAGCGTTATTTTATGAGAGTTTTAGTGTGAGCTACGTTGTTTCGTTGTTCATAACACACAATCTCGATGATCATCCAACAGTTTAAAACAATTTTACAACACAATTAAACTGACAGGTAATAATGTAACGCATCATTTTATGATCAATCTGTTTGTTTTAAAACTTTTAGTGGCATGTTTTTCATTGTTATTGCGAAAATTTGATATATTTTCTAAATACCAGATTTGATTATCACTTTCCACATCTTGGTATCGTTCAAATTGTGAGGAATTTTACGCCGTGAATTTTATACATTCAGATTTGGCGAAAAAATTAAACTTTTGATGTAATATCTAATAAATAAATTACCATCCATTAATTGGATTAAATATTTCTATCCATCAATGCTTGATATATATAGTTGCTAATGTAATCTTTTCATGAAGAATGGATAATCTCTTACAAAGCTGATTTACATCGTAGCTGATTGATTTGAAGAGTAAACTGGAACAAGCGAAACATCATTACCAGAACTAATAGTCATTTGTTATGATGTATTATACATGTTATACACGTGGAAAATATACCCAACGCGGTATTAAATGCCGTACATATTGAATAAACACGTTTTATCCCGAGGCAAATATGATCTGAAAATGATTTTAGACAAAATCAGATTTTATTTAAGAGAGCTTCCAACTCGATTGTAGATAAATACTTTTAAACTACTTCTGCTGAAACAAGCCGTTAATTTGACTCATTTTAAGCAATTTAGCACAGCCTGAAGGCTGCATTGTATTTAAGATAGATATTAAACTATTGTATAAAATATAGTATTCTTGAACCGTTGATAAAACACGCATCTTTGAACATTCGATGCCAAATAAATCAGCATGAGTGTGACATATAAACGACCTAATTTGTTCATACATCGAAGCTACGAGGCAGATCATGTCCATTTTATCACTCTTACTGTTTGGTGAACGAGAGAAATCGAGCGGATATTTGTTGTTAGCTGCGTCAGTAGTACAATATTTATTAACAAGTCTTGAACATTTATTGCGGCCTCTTACTATACTGCGTATCTTATAGATAATCAGACTTTGTAGAAGAATGAACGTTTTGTGCCTTATTCTACGTAAGAAAATGAAATGTTACATTCCAAAGATTTCAATCTGGCTGACGTAGTACTGGACACCTCATCAGCTGACGGATTTTGTTGCTATGAATATAAGCTTCAATCCTTACCAACTTTGTGGAAAAAATCATCTACATTTACAGATTTGAAACACGTTTGGTTTATTCAAAATTAAACAATCTATATCATTACCGCAATGCAAATGAATGAATTCCTGGTTTACTTATTTTCAATAAATAAACGGAAATTGAATCTTCTACATAACAACGAAACAAGAACGCTACCACCAAGACACTTAAACTTATAAATTTATGTCTTCTGCTTGTATAGAGGAATTATATCCAAACTTGGAAGGCTCAAGAAAATATTCAAACAAAATTGATCAATTCAACTATTTCCATTCGTAAATAAACTCGAGAATAACATACTTAAATATACAATTACAATTACAAATATCTTATTGCATTAAAAGAAAATTTTGTTTTATACCAAATACAAAGTACAACGAGTACATAATATACGATCCGCTTCCGTGGTGGAGTGGTTAAGGTCGCTGACTTCAAATCACTAACCTCTCACTGATAGAGGGTCGTGGGTTCGAGCCTCGCTACCGACCATGACTCTTCATGTGAGAAAGTAGGCAGTTGCTTTCGGAGGATGGGGGTCTAGTACTGGTTCTGCTTAGGTGAACTGTCCGCCTCACATGACTCTGATTGTTGAAAAGGGGCCTAAAACTCAATATAAACAAATATATGATGACAAAAACATACAAAATATATATGTATATGCATATAGTATTTAAACATTGAAAAGCAATATACATTTTAGTTATCTGTAGTTATTACTTTTCTGTGCAATATTAGCATAGTATAAATATTTAGATAAATTTATTGCGGTATTGTTTTGCGGTTGTATTAATTAGATTATAAAATTTCTGTATTTTCGGCCAAGTATTATTATAGTTTTCGATATACTTTACCATGAGCGCAAATTAATAAAAGGTGCTACTCATTTTCTATTACTTTCAAGAGCGTTACAATAATTACAAATTATTTCTTTTCTTGATAAATTTAACAAACGGCCGCGAACGTGGAATGAATCACGCAGTGGTCTAAAACATATTCTAAATTTTGGTTCGGAGATTAAATAAAGATGAATAAAAAATGAATATTTACATAAAGAGTAATAATGAAATATAATGAATATACTTAATGAATACAGCACACCACTAATCATCTGCAATACTGTATACGTCTTTAAATTTGCGGGGCTAAAATTTGGTGTTTTTTGGAAAGTTAAATATTGGCGGTGGTCAAGAATTGGCGATTTCTTAAAAATCCGCCAAAATAAAACATCCATTGTCCGTCGCCAGTACAGTTAGTGATTGCAAATTATGACTAGCGAGAACACACTCTTCTACACCATCGAAATTATCTAATAGCATGAAATGTCCCCTCAATTCTAGGACACTAGCAGTACATATAGCATCTGAAACAGCTTAACAGGTGCTTTAAACAGACATACTACTTTTATGAAAGTGCAATTTTAACTTATGATATTCGATAATCAAAAGGTAATCCTTGTTATCCAAGATTAAGACGTATTAAAATAGAAACAACATAGATATACCATTGATAATAAACAGTTAAACAATATTTAGTAGAAATAAAGTATGATTATCATTATTGTAGATAGGGTTTGAAGTTATAATGATGCTGCTGATTATGTTTAAGTGCCTTGTGAATCTTATACAGACCAATATTAGTATTTTACCCAACTATTTTAAAACGGCTAGTTCACACAGCTGTTTTCAGTAATTGATGGCAGCGATACATGTCCCATGCTAAGTGTGACATTAATCCAAGAATACTATGTTTACACGTTTTATTGAACTTCCGAGAGAAACGAAAATAATTATATAATGATTTCCTTTTAGAATAAGCTAATTCGGTTCTAGATAAAGAATTTAAATTGATTGTAATGGAACTAAAATTACATAAGACTATTTTTGTTATCTATTTTTTGTCAATAGTTTCCACAACCATTCCTGAAAGCTTTTGAACTTATGGTAAAATATGCAATAAAAACGCTTAAACTGCTAGGATCTATTTTGAAATTTATATCATCGCGTACGAAAATAAAGTAAAATATTTTTGAAAATGATCCAAATTCTATTTCATTCCAAAACATGATTTTTGTTCATCTGGATCAAATCTGAAAATCACTGAAACCTCTCAAATAAATGAAAGTCTTGTCTGATTAGTTTACTGAATGTTTGGTAAAGGGTTCTTGAATAACGATCAACAGCAAACATACGCTTGTGAAGCGCTTTGAAGAAATGATATTTTGATAAAACGTGCTAAGTAATAAATCGACGAATTCATTCGCAATTATTTTTTATATGACATTGATGACTGTAAAGATTTTATTAAAGTTGTCTCCACTGACATGCACGTGATAAACGAATGCGGCATCATACTGGCTTGATTACAGAGCACTATGCGTATTTAGACGGAAATACAGTGCAACTTATGCAAAGCAACACCCTTTGGGAGTAGCAAAATTATGTTGATGTTGAGAGATTGTTGCTCTAGAGAAGTTAAATTAATAGTTAAAGCGTGCATTGGGAAAAAGTCAAGCTATTGTCAAAGGGAGGTTGTTGCTCAAGAGAGAGCCGTTCTGGAGAGGTTGTGCTCAAGAGAGGGCCGCTCTGGAGAGGTTGTTGCTCAAGAGAGGGCCGCTCTGGAGAGGTTGTTGCTCAAGAGAGGGCCACTCTGGAGAGGTTGTTGCTCAAGATAGGGCCGCTCTGGAGAGGTTGTTGCTCAAGAGAGGGCCGCTCTGGAAAGGTTGTTGCTCAAGAGAGGGCCGCTCTGGATAGGTTATAATGTAACACTAGTTTTACACAAATAATTAAAATTCCCTTCATTACTGCTAAACATTGAATTAATCACATTAAACATCAGCATTATAATCGCTGCAGATAATCTTGCATCGTCATTAATACTTGTAAAACGCCACCTTAAATATGGATTCTAATTTTATAGCCTTGGTTATAACAAGTAAAACTGGGCCCAGAAGTACGTGTTAAATGAACTGAACGGGAAGTTTTAGAATAAACGACATCTTTAAAAGTCTTCCTGTTCATCGATTTCTGTGTGCTTCGGTAATTAAAAGTAAAATTTATGCTATCGTGATTCTGAAAATTTATGTGTTCCTCGGTAAAACAAATTTTAATTACTTACAAAGTTAATGTATTATTAGAATTTATACAGTGCTAAAAGAGTGCTGCTATTTGTTATAATCAATTATTTTATCAAGAGTTAATCAATCAATTAAATGTTAACTAATGGTTAAATGATTTATTCCAAGTATTTATGTCTTAGAATATGTTCATACAATGTTGATGAAAATAAATTATTTCATTCTGCTTGTTTTCATAAGTTCGTATTAATTGATTTGAGTGTTTATAAATAATCACATTTGTCATAAAAAATGACCAGCAATTTTACTATCGTACAACCCTAACTAATGCATCCGGACATTATGTACATATTTCCAACAAAAACATATACTTACATTTAAAGTGTATAAAGCTATATCTGACAATAAATTCGAACCCCAGATGAGACGGTTGCTGAGCCACTAGCTAGTTAAATAATGGTTACCTTAGGCGCATCTCAGCTAGGCTCCCTAAGGGATTCAGGAGGTACTTTGCGCACAAAAGATAGGTGTCTCGTAAGCCAATTTGGCTGACCCTTTCAATAAGGGTGACTCTATAGTGAACACAACCTATACCTCTCTTTTGTTATTACAACCAACTAGTGATATGTGGGTTGAGTGTTAATGACTTTCGTGGAAAACTGTGCATATCTTTATTAAGCACTAACTTAATAAAAATACAAACACTTGTATTTTATTAACGTTACAATCTTTCGTTTATCAAATTCCCATTTGCATATTCAAATATTTACTTCGTACTAACTAAAGTTATATTTTGCAGGATTTGAAAAACGCCTGGCTTATCCAAAATAATGTTTTCAGTTTAAGAAATAACAAGAAAACTATAACAAAACATTATGTGTGAAGTTGCTTTTTTCATAAAGGATATTGACAGTATATGTTATTCATTCCTGCATTATGGAGAGTATAAAATATTTACAGGTTATAGATAAAACACATATCGACAATCATGAGTATTTGACAAATGAATACATGCATGTATATAGTTCACAAGTACATGGTAATACCATACCATACCATACCATACCATACCATACCAAGTACACCCTAAATACTACCAAATTCACTATAATCTGCTATGATACAACCACATTAAACTTACTTCTAATGACGTTTCCGATATTATGCCACAACAACCTATCTAGGTCAACATCATAGAACAATGCCTACATTACTTACTTACCTTTCAACAAAAGAGCAGGCGGACACATTCATTCGAAAACGCCAGGTTACGCGACGAACAGCCAGTCTAATGACTGACCAATCAAATGACCTATATCACCATTAGCCTATCAAATGGCCAGGATTACCCAAAACAGTAATATACACTATACAATATACCCTTAAACAACTATAATAAACTTGTACCCATGACTAAAATTCGTTTAGAAAAAAATGCAGTATTGTTTATGGTGGCATTCTAATATCAAATTTTCATATCAATGCTCATGGTTTGAAAAGATGTTTTTATAAAATGTGTCAACCTTTTTATTCTGCCTTGTGAGACGGTTCTCGTCTCAAACTATAGTCTGAATTAAATTGACAAGCATGGGAAACAATCGCAGAAAAATCACATAAAATTGTCGCGATGCGTCTTGGATAACAAAATTGATTTGAACTCGAGGCGAAACCTCTGCAGCAGATATCTTAGAAACAAATAAAGTTTTGTTCTGCGTTTCAGTCAATACTAAATTTATAGTGTCTGTGGCTTTGAGGGTAAACGTTCGCTTCGTATCCAGAAATAATTAATGTGCCCATTGTATGAAATGTCAGACGAGTTATGAAGTTTGAAGACAAGGTATTTTATTATACTTTTATGAAGTTGTCTGTATACCAATTGTCTATAAATATGAGAACAGATAGCGGTGTTTATTTGAATTTCTACTTCTTTAACCATTCTCTTGTCATTTGTAGATTTCGTTTTCGCTATTGATTTCAACTAATAACCTCTTGTGGTGTTAAATGTTGAGTAGGGGAGTCCGAAACGTTCTTTGGCAACCTCTTATCTTAGATCCCATGCTAGCGGAGTTTATGCTTTTATATATTAAATATAAAGGCGCTTTAGAGGGGAAACAGTTTGTGTAGAGGAGTATCGTTTTACGAAGAGTGGTAATATTTTTTGTGAAGGTGTGTACGTTCGTATGAAGGGGATACAGTTTACATAAGGGTAACCATTTGTATAAAGGGGAAACACTGTTCATAGAGGGGTTCATAAGAGTTTGCATAGTGGATAAATCTGTACATTTGATACCAGTTAAATTACCAATGTATATAAAGTACACGCTCAAATTGGTATTAGGAATTTTCTTTACACAGCAGGGATGCAGTTTGGTTCATAGTATTGCTATTTTTGAAGACTGCTTCTCGTACCTAACATACATAAATCAATAAAGGGAATAACTATTCATTCGGTTGGTAAATCTTATTCAACATGACACATCAACCACATGGAATACAATATGACACAACAACCACGTGGAATACAACATGATACATCAACCACGTGGAATGCATGATACATCAACCACATTTAATACAACATGACACATCAACCACGTGGAATACAACAAGACACATCAACCACGTGGAATACAACATGACACATCAACCACGTGGAAAACAACATGATAGTCAACACGTGGAAAACAATATGATAGTCTACCACGTAGAATACAACATGATACATCAACCACGTGGAATACAACATGATACATCAACCACGTGGAATACAACATGATACGTCTACCACGTAGAATACAACATGATACGTCAACCACGTGGAATACAATTTGACACAATTATCGACGTGGAATAGAACAGGCATGCAGTTCAATACCATCTCAAACAACATATTTAAAAGTTATACGGCAACAGACAGTTCGTGCATATATTTTCCATTAATTAAGGCCTATTTTGAAAGTCTTCAGAACATATCGAATTGAATTCGATTATTAATACAGACGATATGAAATATTATATCGGTATGTAGAAGGATCCGAAGGGAATAAGAGGCACGGATATCTACAACCGTCTCGCAGTTCCATTATATACCCTTGTGTTTCTATCAATACGTACAAATATTATACTTGTAACTTTAAAAAGCATAATTAAAGATACTGCAAAAAGCAAAGCTTTTTTAGAAAAGTGTACTTCCTAGTCTGTATGCACAAAATTATATGGACAGAAATTCAAACTTTGCGAAAATATATTGATTGCTTTTGTCTGCTGGCAATGAAAATGAAATTTACAAGCTTGCTTAGAATTATTCTTAATTTATGTCATTCAATGAATATTTTATACGAAGGATAATCAATATTATAAGAATTCTGTAAAAAATACTAAGTTAGTCTAAATAAATAACACTCGCTTTCAACGGTGTGCCAGAGAACGTGTAGTCAAGAACAAGACTGCTTTATAAGAATAGACACGTAGTATAACGTGTTTGGCATCATACATGGAATGCTGGGTGTTCAATTTTTATCACTGTCTTATCGTTCAATAGTGTAGTGTCTATACATGGTAAACCTGTTTAGTAAAGACTGCAATTATGGTACTAACTTATGTAGTGCAAACAGACTCATTTACATGTCGTACTAGACAGAGTAGACAACCACACATACATGACACTAATATGATACACGACACAGAACACTGTGAACTCTACCCATTGTTGTATATTCACAACCACTTTCATAAGACAAAGCCTCTCCTCTCCTTGCATCGTTTTACCATGAGGTTTCATTGTAAAGATGTTTTTTTTTACTTTAATCTTCGAAAAAATTCTTTATTCTCATTGATTTCAATACAAGTTTAAATGGGAGACAATTCAAAGGAATGTCATAGTTTTTGAAAATCTCAAAGTAAATCATTTTCTATTATGGAAACTTAAAAAATGCTTAAATATTTCCAATATCTGTCTGTCCCATTTTCAGAAAAATATGTTGGTGTTAAGATCTTAATACATTAAATCTGTACTCCTTGAGCAAACTATAGGATAAGCCTCTGCGGAAGGGAATTGCTTTTCAATGCATTACCCATTTATGTCTGTTGGACAATCTTATAATCATTTAAGTAGTTTTAACACATTACGTTCAGCAAATTAAGACACTACCTAATGATACATAAGACTGGTATCAGAATTTCAAAGTTCGCAAAAAGTCTTCTTTTATTCTGGGTGGATCAAGAAATTAATTTCGCGATGCAAGGAATGTCTGTTTACAACTTGATATGATGTTTTTTTAGAATGAAGATAATATAAAACGAGTTATCTATGCTTATATTGTGTTTTTTAGTATGCTGGAACCTTCAAGAATTACATGATATTAATACTTGCTTAGAAAACAGTCCATTTGCACACAGAACGTCTCTACAAGCACCGTACATAATACAAAACCCATTTATCACAGACTTAAATTAATGCATACGTCAAAACAGCAATTTGTAGCAAATTATTTGATATATTACTAAGAGGTAGTGAATAACTCCTTCAGCTATGATATATAGTAAATAATTAATATACTGCGTGAAATATTACCACTGGAATTAATCTTGTTATAACTCACTTCAAGCCATTGATGTAAACAATGAAGAGTAAAGTAACCAAGCTTTATCATAAAGGCAATAAAGTATTCAGTTAAATAAAACGGTGTTTATAGGAATGTAAGTCACCGCCTAGTAAATGAGAATATAAAACTGCTTAATGAGCTGTAATGTTAGAAGTACTTTAGATGAGGTAGTTCGATGATTGCATGTTGACAGCATTGTAATTGGATAAGTAATTGAATCTTTGGAATATTAAGGTATATTATCGCCATCTTGGCATACTGACAAATGACGACTATGATATTTAAAGGACGTATATTTGGTTCGTACCTTAACCATTGCAAATTGTTACCGGGAATAAACAATATTAAACATGCTGTTTGTTTTGTTAATTTTTTTTATTAAACTCATAATACTGTTTAACTCTCCGATTGTATTCTTTCTTTTTCATTAATTATAATTGTCACGCTGTATTGTATGAAAGTGACTAGGCTATTGTTAATTACATAATAACTACATGTACGTATTTTCAGGGATAGTTAATTGGTTCATCGAAACCGTATCGCCTCACTGTATATAAGAGTTACGACTCTGGTTGTCATCTTTTACCATATGAGCTTTAGGTTCGTTGTTTTATGTATCTGTTAGTTATTGGCATGTGTATAAACCTTTTAGCACACGTTAATTGAATTTTGTTCCTAAATAGCGCTTCAGGGACAAGAAAATACATTCCCGAAGATTGACTTAATAGAACGAAGTATACAAAAATAGCTGGCCGCTCGCACGAGGCTATTTGAGTTGAAGCAATTTGCGTAACCCACGGTAACAAGCTAACAAAAGTCAATAAGGGTTATAAGTTAACAAATCCTCTCTTATACCATATTGAATACAATATCTCTTGAAAAAGAGACTTTAAGTTTGAGGTTAATGATGTTAACCCCTACCACAAGGAGCCAGACGAAGGAAGTATGATTAATATAAACTCTCATAATCCGATTGAAGTGACATGTACTGAATTTATTCAACCATGGAAAAGTGTCAGTCGAAATATTTATTAAAAGAAACACATTTAATTTTTCAAAAAATAAGAAACGCTATACAAGAAATAAATGAATTGTAAAAATGGCTCAATCTGAGCTTTGTTAACTTTGAACAGCAGAGAACAAGCATGTATTGAACATTACAAAGAAAGAACCCATTCTAATATACAGGAGGAAATAAACGCCATGGTGAATTATACTATAAAAATGATACAATGGCATTCATCTTTTCGTTTCAGCTGACATGTTGTCAAAGTTCAACAAATAAATGTAAGAACTGGGTAGAACTTAAAACATGCATATACTACAGAACAAGATATCATACGTATAAATACAATATAGACTTGGTTAGCATTATTCTAATATACCAATTACAAACCAATCATACTTCTCATCACTGTGTACATTTGATCATACCGTAAACACTGAACATGAAACTTTGAAAGGTCAATCATTGGGACTTAGATGATATCCATGTAGGTCAACATATACATGTAAGTTATTGAACCCGTATGGCTTGTTAAACTCAACCTATCTATCACTGTATGGGTAACCGTATATGAATATAGTAAGTAAACTGGGTTTATTCCCCATCTGAGGCACATTCAGGTTATTCTGATTATTAGATACCACTTTCCGTGATCCTCAGCAATCCATCATGTATGTAGATAACATATAATCGATTAAGTTCGATAGTCATAAAATGCTTAGAGACAACAAATCATGAAAGGTTTCAATAAAAAAGAGAATACATCAACTCATTATCAACAACTACAAATTAAGCCATTTGTTATTGGTTTGAAGGCAATGGATTGTTCTCCATTCTTTGTTTGAAAAAGGAAATATGGGCTGGCGAATTGTTCTATTGGGAAAGTTGAAAACATGAACATTTTCGAATTTCTTGTTATATGACACACGGCTACAAAGGCATCTGCGTAACAACTTCGTGTATATCTATTTATCATTGTAGTAACTGATTAATAATTTTAATGCAAATAGAAATAACATCCAAGTATATTGTAAAGCCATGTGTTCTACAGATCTCCATTATATAGTGGGGAAATACGTCATTCTTCACTCCTAGGTAACTTTATCTTTTTTAGCTATTCAACCTCTTATTAAATGTATAGATTAATTCTATTTGTAGACAGCATTTTCTTTCAAACCCGAAATAGATCTTGATTTGTATCACCACGAACCAAACATAGATGATTCTACTAGTCATACGTACTTATAGATACTAGTAGTTATTTCAAACATTAGCTTTTTTAACTTACTAATACAGATCACTGAAGAGATAAAATGATAGTAAATATATCTTATTTGCTCTAAAACAATATTTACATAATGCCTTTCTATAGCCACATGTCGTAAACATTTTGTTAGATACTTTTTCTTATTTTGCAATATCATTGAAAAAAATACTGTACTTCATTTCTATATATACTTCGTGGTTAAAAAGTCAGTTCCACTGATCAGACATATGTCTAGGTAAAATAAGACCTCATTTAATTTTAACATCCAAAATGCTAACCGGACTAATGCTAACCGGACATGTTTATGTAAACCGTTCGAAAGTTTCAAATAAGTTGATTAGTGTACGTAAGAGATCTCATGACACGATACTGTGGAATCTGCTCTCACTTTGTAAAGACCTTAGCCATAAGGACCTGGCATATCATCTGATGTTTATAGTTAAACAATGGTCGTAAAAGAGTAAATGACAATATTGGTTTCTTTGATAACCACTCGGTGAGCGT
Source organism: Lutraria lutraria (assembly GCA_964023205.1). Taxonomy (NCBI): domain Eukaryota; kingdom Metazoa; phylum Mollusca; class Bivalvia; order Venerida; family Mactridae; genus Lutraria; species Lutraria lutraria. The sequence goes on from OZ026835.1 coordinate 18,719,566, forward strand.
CGTTCTGTAAGTCATGTCTATCGATAATTGCTATTGCTTTGACTTCGGCAGACGCTAACTTATTTACGACACTCCAGTCATTCAATTATAAGACTCAAGAAAATAGAGAAATAATTTATATCCTAAAACGATACATGTTTCGTCTTTGTAGTCTTGTTTAACTGTCAATATCCGGTTCGTACGGATTCAACTAAATCATGTTAGATATGTTTGTCGCTCCAATGATGGTAACATCCTTTATTCAATATCTGTTCTTCCTGCCATTGCATGTAATTGATGTAGTATATTATCTTCTAATTATTCTAGAGATGGTTTATAGATAGAAGCAAAAAAAGAGAAGCTTCTGTTGTTAAGGGTTTTGTATTTTATTAGATACTAAAATAATTAGTGATTTACAGATCCTTTGTTTACCAATGCGGCATTATTTGCTTCAAAAGTTTTTGTAAGGCCATTTGTTTATTCATCATTTAATGCGAATGTTTCAAAGAAATAATTGGCACTTATTAATCCTCTTAAATGGAGACGAACGTACACAGTCTCCATGTGAATATTGATGGAATGTTATTATTTATTTGCACTTTTGTAATTCAAAAGATGTAAAGACAATTGCTCAGATCTTACGACTCCGTCTTTAAGATTAAAATCGTATGTTTGATACGGACCTCTTGTTTTATTACTGAACTTTAAGATTAATTATTTAAAAAAGTATATAGTTAGGTTTAATATTGCATTGTATGAATTTCCTAGATCAAAACCAAATATTGTTGACAACAAGTATTTTTTTTATTTCTTACCTTATTTCCATGAATTATCAAGTATACATGCTTTTCGCTGTATTTTTTCATATACACTTTCTATCAATATGTACATGACGTAGAAAACCATAATAACCATGTTAATTTATTTAAACTATGACGTTAATTCATTTCACACAACTACTAATTGCTCCTGTGTCAGTTAGTAGAATAGAAAGGTTACTAGGAATTTTGTGCAGCCCCTATATCAGATTTTGATTCAGAAAAAGTGTCAAAAATGGTTTCATCGCTTTCGGATTTGACCATTTTGTAAAGACAGAAAAAGCTTTCAGAAAAACCATGTTCTCTCCGTCGTTTCGGTGTTTAGAAATAGAATCAAAGAAACTAGCGGGAAGAATTTGGATTTAGAAACTTTTTACGGCTTCTGAAGTTTTTCTAACTGGTGGCAAGTGAAGCGTTTACTTGACATGTTTGCATAAATGTTTAGTCACATGCTGGATTCAGATGTGGACATATTGGTCTGACCAAATGTTATTGAACGCGTGATTGTACTATATAACAGATTTCCTGCTGTGCAACCTTCAGACGACTGTAATTGATCGTAGACATTGATTTCATACTTACTGGTTGTTTTCTAAGCTATTACAGAAATGTTCTATACGAGCGATTTTATAGTTAAGTATTGTAATGACTTATAACAGATAAATATTTTTCCAGTGATGATATCGCCATGTTTCGTACTACAATAGTTGTAACTTGATATAAACAAAGAGTGCTATACAACCTTGTCGTACTAACAGGTCATAACGTGCAATGTACTTGACATGATACACCCGGAACATCTTCTGTTAGAATAATCAGTGTCATCATGTATTTAGTGGTATCCATCAACGCTGGATTTTAGTTGTTCTTATGCTACCCAACAACCGCCCGCCTTTCTGACTTCATAACATCTTGTTTTGTTATCATTACGATTGTTCATGTATACGTCTGTCCGTAACGGTAATGTATTATGTCTGTTAATATGGATTACTTTTATATTTGAGCTAACGTTATACATATCAGCTACAAGTTATATGAGTTCAGTTCTGTGTTCCCTTAGTATTTTTATTTGTCCTGGTTTGATCACTCTCAGGACAATCAGAAATCTTGGGTCATTCGTCATAGAGGAACATGTTATAAGATGTATCGACTTTACGCCTGCCGGTGTAATTTGCGACTTAAAAGCACTGATCAAATATCATATTATCAAGTACGACGACCACAGTGGTATTATTATATTCTTCCTATCCTGACAAATGAACGAATGGCTCTTCATCTGTATCACCTTCAACGTCCATTAATCATCTTCACAATTAAATTCTACGTTTAAATATGACGCATGAATAAAATGCAGGTCAACACTTCCAGTCTCAGACAACCTTGAGCAAGAAGTGTGTGTTTGATGCATTAACATGTCTGAATAAAGTGTGCGTATGTCATTATCTATAAGTAACGCAGCATTTCATTTATTTCCAAATTTAGCGGAAAAGTCGGTTAATTGGGAAACACAATTTTATAACATACTGTTTGAATCATACAACTATATAATAATACAGTGGGAATTATCAGAAAAGGTGATGTTACGACATAAATATTGCAGTTACATGAATTCGCGAACATGTTTATGTATAATCAGAATAAAAGAACATCATATGACTTAAGAAAACAAAGAGACTTATTTTGTGTAGAAACATTTCTAGTAAAGCAATGTGTATCACATCTGAAATGTTGGCATACGTTGTATCGTATATTCCATGTTTAATTTCCAATTATCATGTTTACAATTCTGTTTTTAGATGAGTCACCAGTTATGGTTAAACAAAATAAGAAAGAGCTTTGTGAGATGATTTTATTCTGTTCATAAATACTAGTTGGTGCTTTAAATAACTTGAATCAGCAAGGTGTTCCATTACACAGTTAGTCATCCCGATTCGTTTCCCTTTGCTATAAGGCCATTAGTCATTCCAGAATTCCAACGTGTGTACTACTTAAATATAGGTTAATTACATTTGGCTGTCTAAACAACGCCTCAGTCTATTTTGCACGACTTCTATTTCACCATTGCCATTCGCCACCATCCACAACATAGTCACAACTCCCCTGTGTACCCATTATAGCAAAGCTTCATCATATTTAATTGTAACTGAGGTTTGTCACGAATGACAATTTCTTTGTACCATTGATATTGTTTCCATTATCAATTAAATAAAAAGGGATAGCGTTGGCATAGAATTGCGCCGAAACAATGTTGTATTGTCCTGTTGTACGGGAGTTCCGACACAGGCGGCTCATTTGTAAGCATAATTTACAAGCAGACTTGATCAAACACGATCTATTATATTCCTATATGTATACCGAGAATTTCATTGATGAAGTGTGGTACATAATATATTATTTTCGCGCCTTACATTGCCTGTCTAGATTCATAGACGTCTCATGGGATGGTTGATTAATAAATGCTGCCTTATTGTACAGTTCACTAGGGGCTTCGTATTTCAATATGGTATTTTACTGTCATTTTGCATGAGTACGAAATCGATCTTTCATGACTTTGAGAGCGAAATGTATAGGATTCCATACCCGAGGTGACGTGTTGTGTTATTAGCACGTCTGTTAAATGTAACTTGAAAACCGAGTGTTGTAACTTGTGTAGATTCTTTTAAATTGATTTTCAATAAAGATACAGTGTATTACGATCACTAGACTGTAGCTATGTATAAAATAAGATATTTGACAACGAATGAAGCCTCCAGTAAACCGTCGGATCTACCGAATAATTTAAATTCTCCGACAAGATTTGGGAATAGTGATTTGGGAACTACATGCTGACAAATATACACAGCACCGCTTGTAAAGAAATTTATACACTCGTGGGATACGAGAGGTAATGCGACTTTTGTAATAAAATCTGAATACAGTTCAAAAAAGCTTTTCTAGGTGCAGATCAGATATAAAGCTTGTGTATTCAAAAACTTATTTTCCAATGCGCAAACTTTTTTGTCTTCCCAAAAAGCACTTATTTTGAGTATTCCATAATATTTATAGATATTACATTATACTCATATTTTTTTACCGCAGTCGAAGCATATAATAGTATACATGTTTATAAAGAAACTTCATTTGTATTGACACATACATTGTCTGATGAAAGTTTGAGGCACCGAGTTCGCCCCATAGAACTTGCATGTCACCATGTAATAAAACAATCCATTCAGTATAACATATGTATGGTGTGCTGACTAGTTTAGTACATATTCCCGTGCTCTGTGATAGTAGCCTTCAAATTGTCAAATGTTTTGGTCAGATTGTACGCAGACAGTGCACTAAGGTTATTATATTCTATTCTCTAAGAGTAGGATTTCTGAGAGGGCTTTAGGTCGAACCAACAGACAGGGTCATTTAGTGACCTTCAAGTTATACAGCATTACCACTTTTTTATTTGGTCCTAAAACTTCTAAAACTAATTTAGGTTACGAGGATCAAATGATGCATTTACTACCGTACCGTATGATTATATCATTCCAAATGTTATATTTCTTTGGTATAATAGGTATTCTATACAGAAGTTTTAGGACCATATAAAACGTGGTATTTCTGTATAACATAAACGTATGACAGTTGATCTGTGTTTTGACAGGGCGTATGATTCAGTGTTTGTTTTCTTTGGGCTTTACGTAGCATCATTTGGTGACTTTTCCGGTATAAACCTCAGAAGAATATACAAGGCCCACACTTGGTCAGATCCATTGAACTTGAGTACACTAGCAGGACGTTTCCTCTTGTGAAATTTTACCCCGGGTGAAATTCGAACTCCAAGCTTTTAAGGACTAGTGTTTTCTAGTCAAAGACTATAACCACATGACCTTGGAGGTCCCTGTCTCTTATGTTTTAACATTTACCATAATTATTCTCTGGTTGTTATCTGTTCATTTTTGTTTTATTCGAACCTTTTTAGCAACAACATAGATCTGCGAAGGTAAACCCTTTTTTGTAAAGTGTGTTTTTCCTAAGGTACAGTTTATTCTAAAACCATTTGTTCAAACATTAGTTTTGCTCATGTGTTTCCCTTTCATGAATTTGTATGATGTTACACTCTGGTTGCACACATTTCTCAACAATGGTAATTTCTGTGCTTAATTGATTGAAGGTTTGTCAGATCAAATCCAGTAACCAATAGTATTCCGTCACACCTACGTATACGCGTACATAGTAGTATTTTGTATCGGGTAATTCGCAAATACATGTATTTATAACTATTCTCATATAAATGTCGGTTACAATACTGCATATAATTTCAGTTTGCACTTAGGTAAGTCCATGCGTTTCCAGATTGATTTATTTCCGTCTGCTTGTATATAGTCCATTTGAACTCACCTGAGCCATGGAAACGGCAGTGTCATATTTGAAGAAACTGTACAGGAATAATCTTTGGATCGTCCTTTACAAAAAATGCTAAAATAATGTCTTTCCATGGCAACCAAAAGGAATACTTAAAGCATCTTCTGGTCTTAAACCACATGGTCTCAAGCTTAGATATTTGGCAGAGAGCACCAATACTTAATCATGTAGAATCCAGTCGGAGCATAGGGATTGGTTCGGTCGATGGCCCGGACTGTGGCCCATAGTTCATAAATCCTATATGTGAGGCGTTCCGTGAGGAGAGTAAGTTTGTTGGCATTCTTCTCCGCTTCATTTGCTCTTCCCCGGGTCGATACCATAGATCCTGTTGTTGTGTTGCTATCGTTTCAGTTTCTGTAGCGAGGTTTGTTTTAACGCGACGGGGGTGTTGGTCCGTAGCAAAGACCTCCTTTCACATCTGGACTTGGGACTGGCATTGGCGGAGTTATGTAGCACCAACAATGCTAAGTTAGTATCCCTGGGGTAATTATTTGCCCCGCCCCAGGGATCACAGATTTACATATATATTTATAAAGGAAGATATAAAACTAATCGTCTTGTACGAAGGCACAAGGTTTGGAGCTTATACATTTTGGCATGGAGTAACATCTAGAGACCTTCCAACAAATCTGCTAAAATAATTTCTCTGGGTCATAATTAGCCCCACCCTAGGAGGTCACATGTCTAACATAGATTCATACAGACATATAGTAAAAAGCACAATGTTTAGACGTCGGATATTTGACATTGAGCAACACCTACACCAACAAAATTGCTTAGATAATGCCCCAGTGTATGGTTATTGTTGGCCCTGCTCCCGGGGATCACATGTTTAACATAGACTTATACAGGGAATTGTATCTCTGAGGAGGTCTACTTTCCAATATTTTGTGATATTGCCTAAACTCGTTTTCAGGTGAATATTCCAGGGCAATTTGGCCCTCTTGTTATATGCTTCTTTTCTGCTCATGTCAGTTAAATGGCAGGAATTACTTGATTTTGGTGTAAGTTCTCTTAACATGGATTTATATTTAGGTAAACTTAGATGAACTTGATTGAAAATGATATAACTGCTGCACAAAACCTTCACCATCGGAAAATGTAATAAAGGTTTGATTTGTGTCGGCAATACTTAGATCGGGGCAATAAAACGTAAATAATTATGTTCTTCCGTAAGCAGCAGTAAATAATGCAGTGGTGCTATTCACTCACCTTTTAATCAAGGCTGATTTTAAAAGACAAATTTGAATTTGTTGACAATATAAATGATATCCAATTGCATTTTTCAACAAAACATAATTTTTACATACGATTTTGAATACATGTTTTGTATATAACCAAGGTAAGGTTATATGAACGTGCCAGTCTCCGGTGAAAGACTACCATGAAACAAAGATCTCCTGTATTTATTCCAGAATTATGAAACAGCAAATGTGAGTTAAATTTCTAGAATGTACATTTGTGTGACCCAGTTCACTAATACAACAAGCTCTTTGCATACAAAAGACAAAGAAAAAATATCGAAAGTACAAACAAATGACATAAAATACATGTACAAGTTTTATCAAAATCGGCCATTGGTGAAATAGTCAAAGATAGGATAATAAAAATCACTAAACAATTATCATCCCTGTTCATTAGCATGGTTGTCTTAAAAAAATGAAGGTTACGGATACTTTGTTTATCTTACAGAAATGATATGACCTTTTTTCTAAATTCAGACATCAGCGCAAACCCTGAAATTAACTATGAGTGCAATACAATTTAACCAGTAACAGATCAGACAAGGTGTCTGTTTAACATTTTAACAGGTTTATCTTCCCCATTCCTCTCATTTTTTCCCGGTTTCAAAGCATTGATTTTATGCTCTTGTACAAATTAACAATGGATGTATTGTTTATGTTTCTGTACCACAAGTCTATTTGCTGTTCGGAGTGTGTTATAAACGACACTTATTCCGACTTAATTGTCTTTGTTTTATTGTTTCCGATCCTTACAGGTGCTACTAGTGTCTGTAAGATTCCCTCCCGGTGTCGTAATAAGAGTGTAGGTATTCATTTTCGTTCTTCCGATAATTTAAAGGAGAAACTGAGCTACGATGTTTGTGTATGTTATGTTATTAGAAATGAAAGACTGTTAGCTCTGCGATGAGTGCATTAATTATTCACTATTATGATATACTTTATTTTTCTATAACTTACAGAATAATGCGGAAACGTGGGTAGCCCTATAAGCTGTTCATTCGGCGGCACATTATGACCTACTTCTGGATCAGAGAGCGCTAAATTCGATGTGTCTGTTTCTATCTGAGCTATTTGCATAGATATACATTTTTACATCCGAACAGAGACAAAAAACTGTTATGAATATTTTGCTCTAGAATCATGTTTTCAAGTACTACATGTTCATTATAGAAATCTTAAATGCCAATGGATGTATTCTTTCGTGCAAAAGAACGATGTAGAATTATTCGTAAATGAAAGGAATATCTTCTTTGAAACATTATTTTACAAAGAATGAAATTAATATGTTTGTATTCTTACCAACACATTTTTAGGGGACACATCCGTGATTAAGAATGTTTTTCTACTATTGGAATTTGGACCGTTTGTTATTGTACACATTTATGCCGTCCTATATTGAGTAAAATGTATTTGTAATTAAAAATAAACATATGTTTTCGCAATGAAATAGGAACGATTTTGGTTAAAAACATCTCTATGTTCATCTTTTGTTTGCTTCATGGATATTATTGCAATTTTCCTCAGCCTTTTAATATCCTACTCAAATTCTTGTAATAAATATTAGACGTTCAAATATCGAGTTCATTTATTTGATCCGTAATTAGGCTAGGATGAATTCCTGAGAAACAGGAATTACTGTAATAAAGAGTTGATTTTATGTATAGAAACGAGAATAAACCACCTAGAATGACCTACATCACCTTCCTAAAAGTAAACTCGAGAATACAGAACGACACCAAATCATGTATGCTACGTATATCGCGCGCATATATTATACATATGACCATGGCAAAGATAATGGCCGAGGTAATTTTGTGAATTAATTTCATTGCTGACCCTACTTAGTATAGTAAAACAACTAAATGGAATGTTTGGGACAAGTTTAAAACCTTTCATCAAGAGACAACATTTCGATTAATCAACATTGGGTTTTCTTTTGTTAATTAGATAGTTACCTTCTGTGAAAAAGATAAAAACTAGACATAAAATCATTTCCTGCATAATTAATGCTTTGAATAATATTCAGGATATGATAGCTCCGTAGATAGCGTCACGCCCTATAGGGATCCTTTAGAATAGAGCTTTTCGGGGAGCTATATCCACAAACGTTTTATGTATACAGCTCCCCGGTGAGCTCTATTCGCCGAATACAGTTCCAGTACTAAATAAGAAGCTGTATTCGCGGAGAATTCGGAGAAGTTGTTGCTTTTCTCCGGATAGAGATCCGCTATTATTTGATACAAGATGAAATCAATTATTTTTTCAATGATGATAAATATGTTGTTTATGCAAATACTTGACGACACGGAATGTATTTTCTGTTGCTTTAGAGATTGTAGTTATGAGCTTGTCCGTCCGTCTGTCTGTCATGAGCATATGATAACTATTTGATTGTTCGGTTTATTTAGCCATTCTGAAAATAAGAAGTGTAGTGTGGTTAAAATCTACAAAACAGATTAAAGAAATAACCTCACAAAATCAGCCTTGTGAGAACGCAAATCTGCCTGTTTATCAGTCTTTTGTCCGTCCTTATTATTAGATTATTTTATTATTAGATGACCCCTGCTTAAATATATAGCCAAACTAATGACTGACATTTTCCATATGCAGCTCCCCAATTTAAAATGTGCCATTCACCAAATAGAGCAACTCCGAGGAGATATATTCGACAGGATCCCTATACAGTGTGACATAGCATTTGTATAACATAGTAACATATTTTGTTAGCTCCAAACACGTATCAATTTCCATTCACCTTATTGGATCCTGGTTATGCTATTTTTCTACTCTGTTTTCAGTCTGTTTTATTGTTTGCATGCTTGTGCTACGGTGTCATTTGTCTGGATGTTCGTGTTTGATTCTTACAGTTCCCTGAAAAGAGTTGATCGTGTTTCAACGATGTTTCCACTGTTTCAGAGATTCTAATTTAAAATGCATAATTATTTCTAGCTTTTTCACTACAAACAACTACCAATTTCTCTACAGAAGCAAAATGATGAGGATGGCTCTTTGAGATATGCTAACCTAATGCTTGTGCCTCACGCCACTAAAAGTTACGTCTCTTTGTAACCATAATTATTACCTCATTCATTTTGGTTAATCACCTGGCCATTTTGGAAAAGTTGACACTTCAATTATCATGAACTGTGATGAAAATGTTCAAATCGATGAGTGGGCTAACTTTAAGATATGTATCTTTTTATTGTAGATATACATAAGCGAGTCACACACGTTTTATTAGAATACCAAATCAAGAATGCATTAATTTTATCGTTAAGCTCACAGAGTGTACAGTCACCTGCGAAATAAGTGTCTGTTGTATATCTAATGTATACTAGGTTTATTTTTATATTAATAATTTTTATTTCTCCAATTAGTAACCCTCCATTTTTGTATGATGCTATGTGTAGGATGGAGTTTGGGTAAGTGGTTTTGGGGACGGTGAAATTTATTTTTTAGAATGCGTTCCTTATCTGTAGGCATATACATGAGATTTTTGCTATAAAAATATCAGCAAAAATAAAGATTTGCTGATATTATCCCAAGATAATTATTACCGACGAAACAAGCCATTTTTCTTATAAACACACTAATTTCGCTGTGTATTTTGCTTTTTTAAACTTGAAATATATAGAGCGCATGACGTCACCTAATGCCGTGTGCATAATATAACTGCGTGAAAACACATCTGTTCTATAAATGATATGGAAAAAAATACGATAGTGGTTTTGGAAACATTTTTTCTTGCTATGAAGTATGCACGTGAGGAAAACACACCGGATTCCTCTGTTATAGAACAACAACTATTAGGACCGATAAATGTATATGCTTATGGGACATTAATGACATCAAGAAAACGCAAGGTATGAAAATGTCATGCACGAGTAGGTATTTGTGAAACAAACTTACTAGTGCCTCTCCAATATTAAAATGTTCTAAAACCAGGCGTTTTGATTTCGTTTAAATTATTAAAATAAACAACGCAAATTTGATCCGAATAAATTCAATTTAGATCATAACTCGTTTCAAACGGTACCACATATTACATTTGTAATTTATAAATCTAGTTACAGCTCTTTCTGTGCGTGAATTTCATTTATTTCATTATGTATGACTTCTAGGAAGTATTAAATCGAGCTACTATTGGAACCTGTCTCGTATCTCTTCATACATAACCTTGCATAAACTCAGAGAAATTCAATACGCTGTCTATTTTGTATTTGATTAATGCAATTTGATTCGAAAATGTTTGTTAATTTATGACTTTAGATAGAAGGATTTGGTCAATAACTCATTCTTGCACGCTGATTTATAATGCTTGTTCTGGAGTTAATGAATAGTGTTTCTGCATCTAAGGCATTTGATTTAACTTGTAAAAGACGGACGCTGGTAATAGCTAGTTCCGTTTCTTGTGAGTTGATATATAATCCAGTTAAATGAGGAATATTCAAATATCGGTCGAGTGAACTATCACAAACGTTAGCCGGCAGCAGTCAACGGTTATTGCCAATAGTTCTGTCTTTGATGGCAACATACACCAAAGTATAACATAACAAGTATGATATCTCACATTCTCTATATGTTCGCTATGTATAATACGTATCAACAGTCTACTCACATCTATTGTACATTACGAAGCGTCTACAGAGTTTCTGAGATGCTTATAAAAAATCTCCAAGGTTTTAAAGACAAAACTGAACAGCGTTGCTCGAAAAATTGAAAACAATAGCAGACATGATTTATTCTTAATTAAAACAAAAAAATATTCCATAACATTTCGGTTTCATATAAATCTCATGAAATAGCATTTAGGAAGAGCTTTTGTGTGGAAGTATTTTTGTAGAAAAAATAATTTATGGGAGAGATTTTGCAAAATTAACAAAAACTATAATCACAATATCACGTGGCCGAGTGGTTAGAGATAAAGCTGATAATCTGGCTCTTAAAGCAGAGACAAGTCGAATGATATCTTGTTGTCAATTTTGGAAATACATATGAGGGGGCAGGCGGGAATGAGAGTAATACTTGTCATACAACACACAGTCAAATTGGAAATTTCAGTTTCCATTTTGAACTTCTGGCACAGGCACACTGTCTTAAACATTCACATATTCATGTACGAAATATGGATTAAGAACCATGGATAGCAGGATATACTTATGTAAACTCAGTGATTGATATAGACACATGTGTTTCCACGAATTTTCAAACCGAGGTTTTTACACTTGGGCCAATCATACCTCTGGGTTACAATAAAATAAATTGCTAAGATATAAGTCATATATCGAATGGAACATTAGATGGATGTTAGAAATGTTATTAGGTAACCATGATAAATTGTACATCTCCTTTTACCGAATGTTATGTTTAATGATTTAGCACTGTATCTTTGTACGCTGCAATCTTTATTAATGTGAAAACAGCCAGCACTGTTTTAATACAAACACTGGTGTTATTATAAGGCATTGTAACCCGCAGAATTACTAAGCTCCACCGAGTCAACTCAATTCGATAATATTCGGCAATTACTAGACTGAGTCCTTCGAATGGACCCTAGTGTAAACGACAGTAGAGATTGATCTGGGACTTTGAGACTTTAATATTAATATTGAATACATAGATCAACGCGTTAAATGTAATTTTTATTATTTACTAAATTAATTTCTTTGATATCAATGTATCTAAGGTTTTTGTAAGCTGTTTTTTCGGCGATATGTATAATGTATTGTGTTTAAGTGAACTTAATAAATGTGCGTTTAGTGAGATGTGGATGTGGTAATATTTGAGTCTTTGGCGCCAAAAGGATTAATGACGATGATTATGCTTAAGTATTATTATCAAAATCAACATTCGTTTCAATGAAAAGTCAATTTGTGCCCGATTGTCAAATTTGTTATACTCAACTTTGAACTTTTATCTGTGTTAACAACTAAAGTTGTAGTCAACCCAATACTCATTCGACATACCATTGCGTTAATAACAAGAGCATGATAGTTTTCACATCTTTCTAACTTGTTCTTGTAATCACAGTACTTATATAGTATTTAACCGTACCGTATTGTTTTACAATATGCACTTATCTGTGGCCGAGCTCAGTGTTTCAAGTGCGTTATTGTTATTTTATAAAATATTATTAAAATGCAATTAATCAATAGGACTGCACTGAATATTTTATTATAGCTTACATGTCATCATTAACTTGTGCATGTCGTCTCAGACTTCAATTAATGTCCGACTTAATCTGTCAATACACACCGCTGATGTGTCAAGTTCATTACTCTCTCTAGTAATTGGAAATAAGACGGAATTTGCCAAGATGTTGACAGTAGGAATATTGTTAACACGTGTATGGCTAAAGATAGTTTTTGATTCGTACAAGCACAGAGGAAAGCAATACAAGGAGAATATGCTTCAATAAAAGGTAAAAAAAGAAAGCAATCATATGCGGGCCATCAATAAGAAAAAACTGAAGCCAGTGTAACTGATACAAAAACCTGACAGGAAAAGGAATGACACTTTGCCGGCTCCCCGGGAACACAGTAAATACACATGCTTAACGACAATTAGTCAACTTGTTGCTTATAAAAACATCATTAAACTGATTGGGAATATGGAAGATTTTGATGTGGAAATTCCAGAATTCTTAGTACGTTGACCGAACTCTCAAAAACAGAATCTTAGTGCATATCAGTAAAGCATCTTTAAAGCAACATATTGAAGGCGTCGAGTGAATCAATACCTCGTACTTTCGGAGAAAGGCGTACTTAAACAAGTGTTTAGTTTTCTTTCTGAACTATTTATAGAAAATTTAGTAGGCGTAAAAACCTAATTCAAGACTTGAGACCATATCAGAATTCGTTTGTAAGGAACATATGAGAGAAATTAAACACTAATGATTAGAAAATAGATAACAATTATATGCTAAACACAATACACATATGTGTATCATAATCCAGTAACGTAAATATGAAATTATTGAATACTGAATGTATCTCAAGATAGATAATAGAATATATACCAAGCAGTACCAAAAACGTATTCTAGTACTAAATATACGTTTGAAAAAGTATATACTAGTAACGTACGACGATGATAAGTTAGTAAAGCGATGCATCGTTTAAACACAGGACCGTTGGAACCTGGCGTTGCTAGAGGGCCAAATGGTTTCAACTGTAATAATATTCAATTCTCCTTCCCCCTTATTGCCAGACAAAATCTAAAATGAACCCACCTCATCTGAAATTACTTTCAATCGGCCTGTGGATATGAAAGGTGTGTGGCGAATTCATTTACATTGTTCTCGCTTTTACCGAATGCTGAATCAAACACAATGTCATCGCTTAACATGTTTGTTTTGAAGTGTTATATATCTAAACACGTTGTTCATTCTCAGTGAACACACAAACAAACATTGATAATTCATTAATGTGCTTTCTTACAATATGAAACCTTTCAATTGACAAAAACTGCTCGCTGTTGCACAACAAATACATTTATTTCATAATTCCATGGGAAGATTCACTACTCATTTATGATTACAAAGAACCATCATTATGAAAGTAAAGAAGTTTGCCATGTTTGAACGGAAACATTTATCATTGACAAAATTAGTAAAGATGGTATTTTTTTTTCATAGAAATGTTTAATCTATATGTGTTATTGGAACGGTTTCGTTGATTGAACTGGGATGTTGGGAGTTGTTGTCAATAGCGATAACATTGATCGTATATCATAATGACATGTGCGTCAATCCCCAGTCGTTAGTGATGATATTTACAAATTGGCATCTTCTCAAGTATAATGGTCTTATTTGATAAATAAAACTTTATCAATGATACACACAAACAACGCTTAAAAGAGTTAGTTACAATATTTATAGGAATATAAAATTTGATAAATATCTGCCAACAATTTAATCTAATTCTACTTGCAGTTTACTCGTACAGAGAATTTACACTTAACACTTATTTCATCTGAACCATTATTATTTTATGAAAATCATATGAAACAAAATTAACTTTTGTCTTTAAGGCAATGATCATAATTAACTTAATGTTGGTCTTATATGAATTTCTTTTACAGTATAAAAGTGATTATGGTATGCGTATATAAAGCCTATACCAAGATAACCCATACAGATAATGGCTGATCCCATAGGAAAGCTCTTTGTTTCCACAAAATTCATTCTTCTATCGTAACACAGAACGTGTTTATGCGGCTCAACACGCTTATTGTTTATACTAGTTTATATATTTAATGGTTTATCATGGTCTATTTTCACGAAGTTATACGGAGAGACTGTCGGGTCGAAACGTGTTGTGATGGACCATTTTGACTTTTTTGGGGTAGGCTATGTACTCTAGATTCAATTGCAGGAGACATTTACTTGGAATAATTCTATTTTGCTTTCCATTTAGCTTTCCTAATGACATAAGATGAAAGTGAGTCGTCAATGCCTTAGTTTGTTTTCATTAATTTGATTACATATGATAAATTTAGTTCCAGACCACAAGTGTTGCATTTCGTTCAGCAAATGGAACAGATTTTGCATTTAGAAGTAGTGTTCTATTTTATGACAATGATATTTTACAGATGTTATGTTTTTTTTAAAAAGATATCATCAATCAAAGCATTATTTCAACTTGCTCTTTTTCCCATTTCTTTCTCGTTTCAAGTTCGAAATTGTATGATAAACGATATTGCCGCATTCGCCTTTGACCTGGAGGCAAGCGCATGTTCTGTCATTTAACAAGAGCTATGGGGACATGAATAAACATTACATGGGAAATAGGAATTGTAAATTTACCAACGGCATAGCAAAAACGAAATTTGCACATCAACACTTTAAGACGAAGATTTTTAATCAGCGTTTTTTTCTGATATGAAACTAAATGAACACCATAATACGAGCACGCCGACCATAGATAAGTTAAAGGGGCATACCCTTCAACTGCCAAACAATCTGTAAAAGTGTAAAAATGTGCTAGATGTATATGTAAAACAATATAAAATGGATAGTTGCAAGAAGAACTTGGGTCATAAAATGACTAAATTAGGTACAAGCCGCATAAATCAAAGCTATGAATAATAAATCACTTCCACCCAAAAATGTCCATGACTAAATGTATGCGTGTCACAAATACATATTTTTTTTAATTTTATTTTTAATTGGATGAATTTTTGGCTGAAACTTTCTTCGTCGGCTTTTTTCTTTACAAGCTTCTAATTTATCATCCTTTTGCCTTAATTCTAAATGCACCAAGTTGTAGGGTATGCCCCTTTAACAGAACTGATATTGGGTTCCTAATGTTTAAATCTAAATGTTTTTGAAGTTAGACATATTTCAGACTTGTATCAATGATATTGCAACACCTAAGCTCAGTACATTAGGTTTAACCCTTTCATTACCAATGCAAGGGATAAGTCCGTCTTCACAAATCGTTGTATACTCTGCATAGTTGCCTACGTGGTGGGTATACCCGTTTGTGAATTGACTAAATAAGCTTGCATTTCTCAGAAATAACGTGACAATACAGTGTGCAATGTAGCAATATGTGTCTGGCAGCGAAACAGTTTAATGTAGTGTGGACTTTAACATAACTGAGCCTCCTCGCTCTTGTAGATACTAACGGTGTTTAGATGCATTTTGTATCCTATGATTTGTTGTTTAATGCGACATTTTGTGGATGATATTGGAATTGTATGTTTCAGATAGTCAGTGCTTCCTCTGTTCGGCATGTCTTTACGAAAAAAAACACCACCAACTGATTAGATCAGTGTTTTGATAATAAAATATCAATCTATGCAGCAAGCAAATGAATCAAACAAAACTAAAAATGAATATAATTCTACTATGACCTTACATTGAAACATTGAAATAGTGTATAGGAAAATGAGTACGAAGTTTTTGGTATGTGACTATTTGTGTCAGAAAAAAATGATTGAAACAACTTAATGGTTACTTAACGAGAAAAAAATTTAACCGTCTTGATTGATATGTTTTTTCAAACATCCTTCATTCAATGTATTTAAATAATTTACTACTGGAGAATTGTGTTATAGATTGCATTAAAGATTCCGAAAACAATCACTTTATTTAATCAATTTCATTTTTTGTTATTCATCTGTTCCTTTCTAATCTTAAGGAGGTCTATTCTATTCTAATCTATTTTAATCGACTATTTAACGATTCTCAAGATTCAAGTTTTATTTCCACGACATCACGTACGTATTTGCTAGAAATAAATCAAATTGTTAATCTTGGTTCACAAAAACAAAGGAATCTTTTTTGTCAATAAAATGCTTAAATGATACCATCGAACCACAAATTATCCATCAAAATTGGTTTCCAAAACCAGAGGTTTGATAATTTTTCGATTGGGACTGCGGTATAACACGTTATAACAATTTCTCCAACGCGCATTTTCTCTGAAAATTGTTATAACTCATCTTATAACATCATCTCAGATTATGTTTGTTTGCCCAACCAATTGATAGGTTTCTTCAACGTAGATTTGTATGTTTCATACAGTTTTTGTTTCGCAAGAACTTGCGAAAAAATCGTTTATTGTAAAATTTTATAAGCATCTTTGTTCATAACATATTGTAACCTGCTTTCCATTAACACAGGGCTTCCTGCAAACATATGCAGGAAATACATTGACGGAAATGTTTATCTGCTATTCATGGGCCCTTTGACACCTAAGGTCATTTCAGAGTCGCCTCAGAGATAGGGGAGATAAGATACAGAAATCCGGGCATTTTTATTCCTACTTTTAATTCGAATAGTTTCAGTGTTTTAGATTGGATGCGGACACTAAAAATGTGTCTCTGAAATATCGTAAGCCGATATTCGAACCGTCGGCCTTCCGACTGGTTGTCCAGCCCGTCACCGTTAGACCACCGATTAACACTGACTGAACAATTGGGTAACCCAGCAAAGTCTGATTTTGTTTTCTCTGATTTTGCGTGTGCAAATTGCAAGTATTTTACCAGCTTGTTAAACAGTACACGGGAAAAATATTCCATAAACTAGATAATAACGTCTGAGGATGATTGCGTGCTCCGAACATTTTCTAAAGCCTTAAAATATCACGTATCTCAATCGCACCAGTCACTTCTGAGAGGAGACGTTTTAACTTTAATTTGTTGTTAGTAATGAGGTTACGCCACGGAATGTTCTACTGTTTCTTCGTCGTGGAGATAATGCGTTATTTGGTCGGATTTATGCCAGTGAAGCTATACAAATAAATACCTCGCACGACATTACGAATAATATAGCAATGTGCATTTTAGGACAAATCGGCAATGGCAAATGTATACGGTGTACTGATAAAACTTATAAAAATTATATGTTGCATCTATGTTTTGTCACTCAAAAGTAATATTATAGAGAACACATGTTTGGTGCCGAGAAGGTTTATCCGGTGAGGCTTAGAAAATTGAAATGGGCGAGCTTCTGGCAAGCCCATTTTAGCTTTCGTGCCGAACCGGATAAACTTTCTCCATCTCGGCATCAACTATTTATTCGATTTATCCTGTTTCTACTACAAAATATCTGTTTCTACACAACGAAATAAGTCTCAAATATATTTACCTCGATTTAAAAACACACTCTATGCCTCTCTTTAACAGCCTCATAACCGTTCAGCAACATGACGCGTCAATAAAATAGTTCCATACTCAACGTCATTTTATTTTGAATAAAAACTGAATGAAAAACTTTGAGAATTCAATCACCCTCTTTATTAATAAAGCAAACCACGTGACCTAGTGACAGGATAAAGCTAGGTTTATCCAGTCACTGCTTTATTAGATGTAAAACAATGTAGAAATAGGATAAAACTTAACTATGTCCTCAGTTAATAAAGAGGGTATTGTTTTTATGACCATGTCAGCTCTTTTTATTTCGAAAAGGCCAATAAATCATCAAAGGATTATATATATGATGTAAAGATTATGTTTGTTTAATATTTTGATATTTTACTGTATATTTTGCCATACAATTCAAGGTCTGTTGACCCTTAAACTGGTATTTTGACTCATACTCTCTGAGTCTTGACAAATTATTCCAATAGGTCAACTTTGCTATTACAATAGTAGGAACGTTTGCTGATTTTTTTTAGTTGTAATCAACCAAAGGTCATATTGTTGGTTGTTCAAAGAGGAGATCACAGGACAAAGATGAACATTATGTCGACGTATATCTGATCGACTACTAGTATGTACGATATATATATGCACATAAAAATTAGATTGTATGCGCCATAAGTATTAAACACCAATTTTAAAAGGGAATCCGAGTGAAGCATTTATTACAATCTACAAAGTATATTACGTATATATATTCCCATCAAGGTAACCTATGATAGCTCTTATTTTCATTCATATTCCGAATCGCATGAATATCGTAAAGAGAGTCACAGCCTGTTTATGGGCGAGTAATTTGAACGTTATCATTCTGAGCGTGCTTCATCTGATGTCATGGTAATTGTTAAAATCCCTTGATAATACTCGTAGTTAAAGTAACGGTCTGTTTACAAATTACTTGCTGTCTTGTGAAAAGACATCAGTGATAATCACAAAACGCTGGTAGGAAAAATACAATAAAATATGGCCACATGCACATTCCGGGGAACGTTTAGTATGAATAATTAGTTCTTCTACCCTGATAGCGAATAAATAATACAATTGCATTGCTTAGAGCTATTTGATGAAATTACAAACAGTGTTTATTTTGTTGATGAAATTTTAACCAATTACCAATGAAAAGCATATCGACTTACATATTATATATATGTTCCTTAAAGTAACTAATAAAGTCTTATTAAATTGAGCATAAAGCACAGGATAACAACTCGAGCATTAATAAAAGCCTTCTGACATTTATTTTTTATGTTTCATTAGCTATTCACTTGATAAAAATAATTACCTAAATAAAACTTACCCCTATCTCACCAGTCACGTTAAATCTAGAGACCTTTTAATGATTATTAATCAGAAAAGGGCAACAAAGCAGAGATACGCTATGTCAGAAAGAACCTTTGAACTGTTATGTGTTAGAAATCCTATTTCATCAAGACATCAAAAGCTCTCTAATGTTTAATCTAAGTATTAAGCGGAACGGTTAGGCTAATTGCGCTGGGACATTGGGAGTAAGAGTCAATAGTGATAACATTTATCATGTTACCTAATGATATAATCTAACCGTCCCGTGTTGGTGATGTTGATTCGTTTTTTAATTAAATTGACCGTGTGTATAATTAGTTGAATTAAAGATTTCCATTTTATCAATCGTTATGAAACTATCTGACGATTATTTAGAAACGGGATATAAAAACGGTCCTTGAAAAACGCATTATCCACTAGATTCACTGTTCAAATGTTAATATTTCATTTCATGCTACTAGCTTAATACATCGCAGTTTAAAAAAACTAAAACAGCTAAAAGGTACAAGAGAACGTTACAAACTCAGCTGCCACACAAAACAACCAGGAGGCAAACTAAATTTCCACATGTACGAGGTCAAGAGATTGGCATCACTTTGAACGTTGCAATAATTTCAAGTATTGCTGTCAATACAGATACCTTGACTGATTTTTAACACAATCCCGTTTCTGTATCTAAATGTTTCCAACACGGAAGAATAGGTTTAATACATACAGCCCTGACACGTACGTTCAGCACCTCCAGAACATTACGTGTTCTGTTACAAGGCATTAAGTCTTGGTAACGTAAAATCAACTCACACGAGAATAACAAAATGAGATTTGGTAATCAAACTCATCTATCGTGTTCGTGTTGATTCGACATTGGATAAATCTATATTGATCAGAAGTCATTCAATCTATATGGAATATTACACAAATTATTTACTATGTGTTGGAAATGCGATGTTTTAATTTCAACAAACTATTGTAATTTTGAACTGTCTTTGGTATCGATCTAATTTTGTTCATTTTACAGTTTGTAGTTTTATTCATAGCCTTGAATTGTTTTTCTGTTATTTCCGTTGTTTTTGGCCATTGTCAACATATCATTCAACTATTTGTCCTCATTTAAACATTTGTTTTTTTGCAATTTCTACGATATGAACATCTGAATGACTTGGCTTTTGGTTTCATTTTCTTTATCTTGAAATTCACAATTATCTGCCTTTTGTCGCAACTAACCCTTATCAAAAGGGGTCGTGCTTATACTGGTTTACTGACCATGAATTGGCCAACCACTACAGCGATCACTGAATGAGTCCTCTCAGGGAATACTTGTAGACACTTAAATATACGCAAGATGACGAAGTGATCGGTGTCCTCGAAACTAACTATTTAGCCATTCTATAATATTGTTCTCGGTTGCTTGCATGTAAGTACTTGATGTATGCTCTAGAGATGAAGCTTGTCAATAAACTAAATATAATTAGAGATATACGAGTTAATGGTTTGCACATAACGGGGAACTTCTCCGCATCAAAACTAATTAATGATTGTCACCAATGGAATTATATTGCTGACGATAATACGACCCAATCGTTTATTTTACAGCATCTGAAAACACTTTGTGGTAAAGATAACGAGATTTATTTCATCTGTTCGTACCAGGAAACCTCATATTATCCATAACAAAATGCATTCCTAACCTTGTAATTAGATTATTTTACAACTGGCATTGAATTCAGTATTCGTATGCTCTGCTATGTTGCTTAAGGAAATTGTCCCATTTTCCAAATATATTAAGTTTGTTCTAACAAACAAAGAAACTTTTTATGGATGTGTCATTTCATTTGTGTTTGGCTAACACTTATAACATATAAAAAATATACACCTCTTGGGGGAAAATATAGCTTTGAAGTTGCCACCTCGAGTATTTTGCTATTGTCAACCAACAAAGAGTGTGGAAATCATTGCGTGTTCCGAATACTATGAATATTGTCACGAAATGTACAACCGTGTCATAGTAACAAGGTTCATCATTCAAATCAATTACTTTTTGGTTGACGTCTTTTAGAATATCAAAGTTTCAGTGACTTTCATTTTCATGATTAAAGAATTATAACACGAAACATAAACCAGTCCTCAAAGGAATAAACACATATTGGACGGTAACGCGTTACACAGTATTAGTTATCGCGGAGTGTCTCAGACGAATTTCTCCAGGACTTACAACTTTCCTCGGAATTATGTTAAAAAATACTTACAAGTGTGCCATACTCATTTCAGATTTGTTTTTAATTGTATGTTTTCTTGTGAATATGTATGGGTAGGCTTAGTAATCTAGCCGTTACACACATGACGTAAAATCAGTTTGTTAAGACTTTTACTCATATTGCTTGATGTTATGTTTGTCTGTATACCACACAGTGAACTTTGATGATAATCAGGGTTTGTTAACTTTATGCTAACACATTGTTACTTTAAACTCTATTGTGAACGTATTTCCAAAAAACACACATTATACGTGACTGAGCTTACCTAGCTTGTATTCCTATTGGAACAAATGTTGCTCTAATATAGGCAAGATATGCGCAGTAGTTGAAACAATGATGATCCAAAATTTAATTAACTTTCCCATTTCTTAAAACCGACACCATTTTAAATATAGCAGACGTTAACTGTCTGTGTTTGTATTCCGTTGAATTTCTTGATCTGAATATCTGAAATAAACGTGAAGTGCTATTTAATGTTTAATTCTGTTAAATACAGAAAATCATAATTGGCGGTGTAGGAGACAATGCAAAATACAAATTTGTACAGCACGCACTTTGAATTAAAGCTTGGAAATATTTACATGTAAATACAAACACAAAATAAGGGAGTAAACATTGCTGATTCATTCTTGTTGATAGAAACCAGATTGTAAAATGTGTACTAATTTGTGGTCGATGAAATACATGCATTGTCAATTATGCGTTTAAGGTATTATATTTCATATTTGTATTGCGACTTTGCGAAAACATGTTACATGTGATTCGTTGTACAAGTTTTTGTACAATTAGATTAGATTCAATGATTTGTCAAATAAATGCTATTGCTAAGCTCAAGATTTATCAAGTCCTTTAAGAAACAAACACTTTATACGAAGGCTAACAAAGTAAAAACAATTTGATGTGATTGTGGAATTTCATGAGAAATAAAAAATAAATTCTGCAAAATTCCGTGTAAAATAATTAATCTACAGATTATTATTTTTTTTTATCATTATATAGATGATGTTTTTATCAGAAAATGGTTCATTTTTAGAAGTTTATATTTAACTGATTATAAGCAATAGAAGAAAGGCAGAATATATCTAAATTATCCCTTTAAGCCAGCACACACACACGTGGTACAAAAGTATTGAATTTAGATTAAAGAACGACAATGAAATGATATCTTAATTGATCTTTTTTGGATTTATTTAGGGTTTACTGTTTGTTTTACTTGTGGTGTGCTGTCCTTATCGATCATCTAACGATTAGTTTAGATGAATGTTTTATTTCTATAAAGTTCTGTCAGTGTTATAGTAAGTAAACAAAACAAATCAAATTGTCAATCTGGGCTAATATATTTTTTTTTCTCAATTGAAAACATCAGTTTCGCTGCTGAACCACATATTTTCTATTGCTCCTAGTTTTCACATCAAACAGATTTGTACGACGTGTGTTATTGAAACTGCTTTCTAACGAGTTTTGTGAATAACGAGTTCCCGGGAAATGTGCAACATTGCCTCATAACAAATCGTCCCTTCTATTGACATTAAGTTGTTTCCGTCCAACCGAAGTTTCTCCTCGAAACGATTTATTATTTTCATTCAATTGGCTTGAACAGAAAATGTGGTCTCGATTTTTATGTCACAGGGAAGTGTGAGCATATGTATTTAATTAGCGAATGTGTTACAAACATAACGTACTATTGTGCATCAACTTAATTGATTTCTTGATTATTATGTAGCATCTTATGTAGCATCGACATATTTTGCAAGTCAAATGTTTGTATGTTAAAAGTTGTGTGGCACAGAAGAGCACATCATGATCTGGTTTCAGAATATTCTTAAAACCTGACAATGATATATGGACTATAATATGTATACATGTATTTCAGAACAAACTAATTGTATATATCATAATACAAGCATAGGTTTTAATTTTATTTTGGTGTTCATTAATACGCAGTATTTCAGTAATTAGAAAGATTCATTAAACCCTTCATTTATTGCAATTAAACACAGGTTAATTAACTTCTGCTTCTTGCATGACGTAATAATATATATGAAATATTTACCACGCCAAATAAACCCCCTCAGATTTACCATGATAGTGGCATACTACGTATTGTCATTATTCCTTGCGGAAGTTACTAAGTCAAATGTAAATTTGTTAAGTTGGAATGCTGGCAGCTTTTCTCCAACATCTGCTCTCTCCACTACTAGTATATGGACAGAGGAAATTGTTTCTTACGAACATGAACACCTACGGGAACGTTGGTAATAATGTAAACAACGCTCACTATACTTAAGTGCCAACTATTGAAAGGCAAAAATGAGAGAATGATAGAATAATAAAGTTTAGTTTAAGAAGACTCGACTATTAAAAATGACAACAAACGACACAGTCGTATCTCTACCAGACCACGTGGTTAGCTAAGTGGTTAGATTGTTAGAATACTGAACATGAGGCTGTGAATTCGAACCCCGAGCGAGGCTCGCACTGTCCGTGACAAATTTTGCAGAAGATATCACTTCATATGTTAAATTGTCCCCCACCTCTGAATTATGTTGGGTAGCTTGTGGGTAGAATGTGGAAAGTACTGGTTAAGCCCCAATTGAAATCCAGTCAGGAAATGGTCAGGATAAATACCGTCACGATATAGATGAACTAATGTAGAAGATGGCGTTAAATCCGATGAAATACATAAATAAGTATCTCTAATATCTTTAATGATAAATTATGTAAACCTGATGTTACTAATAACAGAACAGCTAGTGTAAGAAATGGTTACATCCTTCTCGTGTAAATCTCCATTGCATTTAGCTGTGATATGAAAGTATACACTATTTAGTATTTTCCAGGCACGATACAGCAATAGTTATATATTATACAATTTTCCCCTACACTATTTTGTTCACAGAACAAGTATATTTGTTCAAAGTGGCGCTTGGGACATCCATACGTACATAAACATAAATGTTCATCATTTTACATTTGGATTTTTCTAATGTAACATCCCAATGAGCTAACGCTATCTGGTAGAACAATAATTTGTTTGCTTCTTGAAACTATTAGTTATGGTCTGTTTGTAGTTGTAATAATAAGAATGATATGTAGGCACATGGATATTACGAAAACCTATTGTTATTATTATCGAGGAAAATGTGTTTTATTTTCATCTTCTATTGTAATCTTAAACGACAGTATACCTCATTTACACTCGGTTAGTACTGGTCTGACATGGTTGGCACGTGCCAGACTGATAAAGGTGTATGTGTCTTATGCTAGCACAAACTGGCTCCAATATCAGGTTATTTTAGAGGATTTATAATCAAATGACAATTTTTCGAGAGGAAACCCGCGACGCACCTTAATGTTCAAAACAGACCGCCATTGTATGTATAAGGAATGTGTTTCAATCGTCGAATATGCTATTGTAAATAATGATGCATTTCTGTCGCAGAAATCAGGATTTCTTCATCATTTCGTTTGATTAACTGAAATAATAAGCTCATGCTATTGCAGTAATAAATACTCCAAATCGTGATCAGCTACATAAAATTACATAAGTCCTTTTCCGTGGCTTTCAAATTATTTTCCATTTTAATAGCATTACAAATATTTGCTCTATGGATTATTATACCATTTATTTTCCGACATTTATTTCTGCAGTGTCTTTTTTGTGCCCCTCGTATGTTGCCGGTATGTTCTCATTTTGTTTTGAAGCATGCGATTTAAGATCATTTAAATGGGTAGAACATTTCTGTGACACACGTCAGTGTAAAACATTGACAATAGCTTGCTTAATTAGAATTCCATGCTTGCTGCTGATAACATCGTGATCACGCACATGTACTAAATCCTTGTTTTCGTGTCGTATAGAAAGTGTTTAAACGTCGTCAAATAACAGAAGTTAAAACTCATAAAATACAATTTATAAATGTTTTGTGTTTTGCGTGGCGTTTTGTGTTGCGTTTCGTGTCGTGTTTACTGATGTGTATCGTGTGGTGTTTTATCTGTTGTTTCGTACATTTCTTGTGGTGATTCGTGTGTTTTCTTGTTGTGTTACGTGTGTTGCTTTTTCCCGTCAAATAAATTTCGCAAAATTACAACAACTCTAAACTAGTAACCTCCATTTATGATAACAGAACGTAACAGGTTATGTATTTTATTGATAATGCGTCTCCCATGCAGACGTTAATATAATTATATGAGGATATCATGCTACTTTAAAAGCGTGATAAAAACTAGCTATTCATCATCGTTTTATTATTGCAAATATCATAACTGTAGACATTTATGATATCAGTAACAGCTATTACGTCTGTGATTACGAACGTTCAAAGAATATACGCTTTCATTAATCTTGTGCAATCAAGCTTCCTGACTGTCATGGTAGGAGTCTGTGATGACAACTTTGATTGGGTATACTTAAAATGTCATTCGCAACAGAGCCTGTGTGAAAAGTATGTCTGTGCACAATATCTGAACTTTCTAAATTCGCCAGTTCCTTCACGCTGAGTGTATTATTTACCAATGTGGTAAAATTTGATTGATGCGATTTGTTATTGTACCATCCATACCAAATTATGTACATACTTGACATTTGTACCATCGCATCAGATTTTCGTAGACGTCTCACCAAAGAGTCTAAAAAGACGTCTACCAGGACAAATACGGAATAAATCGTTATAAACTCAAATGTAACGATATTAAATCACCAATATACAATGATCCCATCCGGTTACAAATCAGATGTGTGTTCACCTCATCGAACAGCTCGATATGCCTTTTTCCTGAGTTGTATGGTACCTGCATGCTTTGTATTGCATAGAACGGAAGTAAAACATGTGATAAAAATATTGACTGCTTGTGACAGTACAAGATTTATGACTTCAAACAGACAGTATCAACACACTGATCGATCTCTTACAAATCTCGTTCTCATCTCAGTAACAGATATCGGTGTCGTGTGACCACTTTTGTAACAACTTTAAGGCTATTGGCAAACAAGGAGAGACATTCTTATGGATATCACTGTAAGCTGTGTACTCATTGCTGTATACATACTGAATATCGTGTGCCCAATCTGTCTGTCTCATACATACCATAGAAAACGTATTTATAGGCAGATTCTGAATTATCTTGGTAGATGTCCATAGTACAATTCGAATACATACATGCACATATATATGCATTTAAAACATTCAAGGAACGAGGAAAACTGTTTGAAAGAAGAAAAATAAGATAAATGCCCGGTCCTCCTGTAATATCTCTCCCCTGATTTTAGGACGGCACTGAAATGACTATATCTGTCGAGCTGTGCGCTTAACGACAAGTAAACATGGAAATGTATTTCTATATCCGCAACCAAATAACACTACGTCATAAATCGTCGCAAAAACAACACATGTCTGTCGTTTGTCGTTTATATCCTTGTCGTGTTGTATAGTAGAAAAGTTTCATAGTTTATAATGAAAAATGCTTTTACCTTAGGATTAACGTCGCCTTGTCGGCGGAAAACCCAGGCGAACATCTTGATAAAACTACAAACATTGCGACCTCCGCTTTATATGTGAATTTGTTCCCGTATGGGGTTCGAACTTACATATCAGATTGCATCACAATGTGTGTCATTTTCGAAAACATGACACTTTTTCGATGATTTTATCAAAGGTTTTCATATAGCAAGTGGTCGTCCATGTCACGAGGACTATGCATATTCATTCATATGATCCTTGTTATCGCACAGATTAAGAATTATTTGTACATTATCCATGCTTTACACACAAATCAAACAGCAATATGACACTATTGTGTCTCCAATGTTTGCATATTCTATACATCATTTACCGAAGTTTTCTCCAAAACGGACTCTTTATATTCATTACTGTCTCTCATAGATGATTCAACATGGCTTGATCAATATATTCTTATTAAACATTGTATATTGGTAATAAATCTTCTATTTGTATAGAATCAAGTTGCATGTCATGTCAGATTTGGTTATCTAAGTCATCTGAATTGCATGATATTAATTGACAAACATTCAAGAGCATCATGTTATCATCCTAGCATGGTCCAGGAGCTTGTCTCGAATCTCCCTGACGTATTATTCACTTAAATAAAAGAAGTTCTGCAGCCTTAGCATGCAGCTGTGTATACATACAAAATCACTTTCTCAAATACAACTTAAAATGCGAACCAAACAATTACATGTTAGATGTGTTAGTGATTATTTTTTTCCGTCGTACAGATTTACATTGTAGAGTATATTGACAAGAATATTAGTCATGACAAGTTTGTTTTTAAATGGTTGTATTTGTCTGAAATGCATATCTGCAAATTTCTATTGGTTTAAGTACTAGTATATAGAACTTAAAAAAACTTTTGTTTTGGAGTGATACTCTTCACATTTAATGGAATATGATAATTATATCCAATAGCATTTTCGTCAGGGCCTATTTCTTGCAGATAAAAAGGAAGTTACTTATTTTGAACGCATCAAGAGATGCATGACTTATTCGTATCTAGTGGAAACTACTCTTTTAATTTAATGAAGGAAATAATTAATTTATTTTATTTTTGTCTGAAAAACGTCCATGTGTGAAAAAAAAACAGTTCTGATCAAGAAGGAATCAATTATGGAGACAGAAAACTCGACTATTTTTGTTGCATTATAAGACCATAATTATTGTAACATAGTAACATTTATTCGGATAGTGTGTATCTATGTATTTTCCCAAACCTCCTTTTACATTTAAAGGGGCATGCCCTGGAACTTATGTGTCTTGGTTTGCATACACCAAAACATGCGTTTATCACTTGTAAAATCTATTATAACCGAAAAGTCAAAGAAGAATGTGCGAACGCACATTCTTCTTTGACTTTTCGGTTATAATAGATTTTATTACAAAAACTTTATTGACGACAACGATGTTTTCGATTCGTCTGAGAATGTTACTAAATGCACTAAATTGATATTTACTTATGATTGATTGATGGGATAAACTTTACATCGCAAAAATAAACATATCACGTCAATAATCACCATTTCACTGTTATTGACATTTTTCCGCGATTGTTTTAGGGTTTGACAGATCGAGTTGTGAAATGACGAATACTTTCCGTTTGTGGCCGAAATCGGCAGGTTTGGTAAATCTTGAGATATTTCCTTTGAGTAAACTAGTGAGATATTGCGTATCTATTTTACAGGGCTTTCATTGATTGATCTAGGCATTAAAAGGATACCGATTTGTTTACTTTTCGAGACGCTTCAGTTCCAGGGCATGCCTCTTTAAACTACTATATTTACATTTCTATAATCACCAACAATTAAAAGCAAATATTGTCTTTTATGTTTTTTTCTAGTTTCTTATAAAAATCATAAACTTTGATAATATACCAAACATCAAACATACTATAACGAATGGACTTGAGAACAATTTCATTTCATGCCCGAAATCAGGCTTGATTGTCTTTGCCTTGTGTTTGATAATCATATTGCTACCTATCCCTTTGAACATATCTAAATTAAATGAAAAAAATGCTGTATTTGCTTCGTAGGTCTGTGGAATTTGACTCATATGATGTCGTATTTATGACAACATTTATGCTGTTTATTGTCCTATTAAGCATGTTTTATGTTTTATGGTGTCTACAACGTCCACAAACCTAACCATGTTGGCGTGTTGTCAATACCAGTGGGCGCACACACTGATAAATTCGATGCACAAACATAAGGATTCCTTAAAGGTATAGAGACAATAATTGCAAGGTCAGTATTTATTCCAGAAATCAATGTTGCTTCTCCTTATTCCTAGCATTAGTATCAACATTGACTTAAATACTAGTAAACTACTCGATTCCGTCCGTTCTACCAAGTTGCGATATCTTCAGTACAGCAATAGTTTACCGATGTAGCAGTATGCCCAACAAATATTTTCTGATCACGTGATAACTAGCTTTACAAAACAAAACAAAGGGTGACTGAACTAGAAATGGTGTTCTGACGTCAGTGTACCAAACTTACAAGCGGTAAACGTAAAACATTTTGATCTAATTTGTTCATTCAAATGCTATGTAACATATTTCCCCCCATTATTATCTTACTTATGTAACTAACACTGATGTTATCGCTTTCACTTGACACTTAAACTCCGGATAATTGATACCCAGGGGAAACATCGCAAGGATAAAATGAAACTAAACAAAACTATCACAACAAGTGAAGTAAAGTAAACACGTCTAAGCAAACTTAACCAAGTTACCTTTTTCATTTATAATTCCATGGTGCAGACGTTTTGGTGTTTATTGGTTTACCAGACGAACATAAACATGTTTTTGTTTATGCATTAAGATATATAAATGGTGTGTCAAAAATTTCACATATTCATTGTATTTGTTACAATAAACACTTCCAATGCAGACGTTTACGATATTGGTCTCAGTTATTATATTAATGGTTGCGTGTCGTAAAATACAATATTTTAGTATTTGCCAAAGTATATAACGTATTTTCCAGCATAAATGTGTTCCCTCCCTATGTAATAACGAATACGTCATGCACCATCCAAACTATTAGCACTTGAATAAGACTACAAGATGGATTTCCATGTCTCAAATATTCTACGACGGCCATTGTGTTATTGTATAATACATTGTATAAATCGAATGAGAGACCTGTTGTAAACATTGTCTGCTAACAACGTAATACTACCTCGGGTTGAATAGTTAAATTAACCAAATTGCCCAACGTAACAGCACAGGTAATGAGTGTTTTTTTTAGTCTATCTGAGAGTGTAAACACTTCCTTAACATATTTGTCAGGCTGTTCTAAACATAGCAATATGGTCTAACAGCGTATCGTCGCAAACAAATAACCCTAATTGATACTGAAGTGCATTTGTACTCTAAACTTTTACACTGTATTATATAGACTAATTTATCAAATGAAACTTTCTAAATATTGAAATAAAAAAGATTAATTCTATTTCGAATATACGTACTGTCTGTATCATATCCTGAGGCATCTTTCTGGTATTGCTGTTTGTTAAAACATTATTTACATCATAATCTTATAGAACATAGACTGTAAGCTAGTAGTTCTGGTACTAGTAAATGGGTTCGTTAAAGAAATCTGTTTTCACATTATAATAGTACTAGCAACTTTAAATCACTAATTTAGATACTAACCTGATGATACAGCATGTATGTGAATAATATTATATATGCTGATAGGTAATTGGAAATAATGTACGTGAATAATATTATACATGCTGATAGGTAATTGGAAATAATGTACGTGAATAATATTATACATGCTGATAGGTAATTGGAAATAATGTACGTGAATAATGTTATACATGCTGATAGGTAATTGGAAATAATGTACGTGAATAATATTATACATGCTGATAGGTAATTGGAAATAATGTACGTGAATAATATTATACATGCTGATAGGTAATTGGAAATAATGTACGTGAATAATATTATATATGCTGATAGGTAATTGGAAATAATGTACGTGAATAATATTATACATGCTGATAGGTAATTGGAAATAATGTACGTGAATAATATTATATATGCTGATAGGTAATTGGAAATAATGTACGTGAATAATATTATACATGCTGATAGGTAATTGGAAATAATGTACGTGAATAATATTATACATGCTGATAGGTAATTGGAAATAATGTACGTGAATAATATTATACATGCTGATAGGTAATTGGAAATAATGTACGTGAATAATATTATACATGCTGATAGGTAATTGGAAATAATGTACGTGAATAATATTATATATGCTGATAGGTAATTGGAAATAATGTACGTGAATAATATTATACATGCTGATAGGTAATTGGAAATAATGTACGTGAATAATATTATATATGCTGATAGGTAATTTGGAACCGAACGATGGTCTAGTTTTCCATAGCCATCCATCGCTCAGTCCACATTAATTTTGATCCGTACCAAAGTACTGCGTTTTTCTATATCCTCTAAGTAATTGTTAAACTAGTTCACATTCCATTTTGCAAGACAAGTCTATGTGAGTTCAGTTTCCATGTGTATGTTCAGCACGTTGATATTTAGCTTACTACCACATTTGTGATTTTCGTTTGGAACATTTTTTAAATCGAGATTGAATTGCGTTCTAGTCTGCAGTCCGCGTGAACTGCGAAATGCGTTCCAACTTAAAGCAGCATAATCGAAAGCATAGTAGTATCAATCTAATAAATTAAATCGCATTAAATGTATCATGTGTTATTTCAGGATGCAATCGACTATATATTGAGAAACTCATAGCCGTATAACATATCTATTTTGTAAATTTCTCCCAGACAGAAATCTCCGATTTGACGTGATTAGGAATATCAACACACCCATTTTAACAAACATGATCACGCACAGTTAACACATTCAAATGATTACACTGTAAGATAAATGTCCAATAAATCGTACATAAAAGTAAACAGTGTGCCCTAAAAGATACTATAATAGCTTTACACGTAGCACAATCGGTATGCACTGAATCTGTCAATTAGTACTTTTTGGAGATATCAGTTTTACGCCACGACCTCAGCCCCGAGTAACATATCCAGGCATCTATGAAATAAGGCAAGATAGCTTGACAACAATAGCATGCTTTATATTATTTACTTGAAACAAGTGCAAATAGTTCCTTGTTGACAATGGTAAGAAGTCAGTATATGTGAATGACATGTAGTTAGTCGATACGGTTATAGCAATGTTGATGAAATGTGTCAACAACGCGTGTATAGTTACATTATGTCTTTAGATGACACTTAGTTTATGATTATGACAGAGGTAACGTCCATCTAAAAATTTGTGTGAGTTGAAATTAAACGCTACTAACATTCAGTCATGAAAATATTTACATTCTCATTCCACAAATGTATTTTGTGTATTGTCGATTATCATCGAAATGTGATCATGACATTATTAACCTCTTTCTGACAGTTCGATGATGCATTTTGATAATTGACCCATAAATCATACCATGGTACAATTATTTGTATAATACAAATGCACTTACTACGCGACATTTATATAATTACTGCACTAATAATTTCCACATTGCACAGCGAAATTATAACTAAATTTATCAGATACTTTACATGGTGCATTATACACAGTATACTGATAGGTTAAGTTTTATTCGCAGAAAAACATAAAGAAAACATAATTACTAACACTGCGACGTGTTATTGAGTCTATATATAATATTGACATTACAAGACATATGATTGTGTACTTTGCTCGAGGCAAGATCAGAGTTTAGGTGATATAAATATTATATAAAACAAGTCGAATAACTTGTTTTAATTTCCGAAGGAGGAGCAGCGTGCAATTCCTTTACAATGTTCGCGTTTAATTTCTCCATTTTTTTGTATATTCGTATGTGTTGTGCGGGATTAAGTTGGACGATTTAAGGAAAGTAATGCATTTGGGATGGGATGGGACATCTTGCCAGTGGTTCCTATTAGGAATTATTTCCCGTCTTTATCAATATATTTCTAAGCTTAAATATCATACATAAGCTGAGGCAAATATTATTCCGACTATTTCTATGAGATGAAAATATTCCTATGTAGATTAGACTCTCCGTAACAGTTAGAATGATAAACACAATTATGTATTAATTTTAGTATCAATGATATAATCAGAATATTTAGTATATCTAATATTCAAAGTTCTTTGAATAGCTTGACTCATTTATTAAAAATAAATGTGAATGATTGATATGCACTTGTAATAGAGTTTAATAAACCGTTAATTAATATAAATGAAGATATTCTGGTGTTTACAGGTTCAGATATAGACATAAATAATGTCGATAAACCACCTAGACTTTTCCTTTGATGTTGGCAATATGATATAAAATAAGGATAAGCATGTTCAAAACTGGTTAAGTTTTATGAACAGCAGTGATGTGAAAATAAATCAGTATTATACTACAATACAGATCTGAGTATAAATGTATTAATTAGAATATAATCTTATATAATTACGTATTCACGTGGCCTGTTTGTATCATAATACATGTAACACCATTTATAATTGTGAACTCAAAACGTGTAAGTGTATATTTAAGGTAGCTTACTGCGGTATAAACTATCATTTTGGTGTCAATCAAGATTTGAAGGAAGTGGGTTGCACGAATCTAAATGTTAATCAAATAGGACAACTACACAAGGAAAGGTGAAAAAAACCCAGATCAATATCAATATCGAACGAATTCAGCGTGAAAAGAGATAATGACAAAACATTCAAGTTTTTCTTCAATACTTGAGGTCTGTCCACTTCAATTGCTTCGGAAACAACATTTAAAGCTCTCACAAACACTGGTTGCAATTTAAGACATGTCGAAGATAAAATTTATAAATTTGTTTGAGATTACCATTCTAAAAGTTAAACTTTGATACGAAGACAAAACCAACAGCTTGGATTATAGGACAGTTAATAGCATCATATCAATTACACAATGTATGAAAGGAATCCAATAATTCAATGTCAAGATCTGTCGAGCGAGAATGATAAATTTGATAATAAAATTCCAATAACATCGACTGAGGTACTTAAACATTTTTTGCAAGTCTCAATAGAGATTTCAGCTATGTTTAAGATGTGAATGGTTTGTTGAATAAACAGCGTACGACATTACATTATGTAGTCTTGAATTAAACGCTTAGAAACGTGCTTGTTAAACACTAGAGCATTAAGCGTATTGAGCCTATTGACAAGGAAATTAATACGATACACACGTTTAATGGATCGGGCAATTGCGGATATTCTAATGATAGCCATATTAAAGCCTTGTAAACAATATTTTCAATATGAATTCAAGAATTTCAGTATTATCTGACAATTTGAAGCAGAAAGCAGATCAGGAAGGAAACCAATGTGTTGTCAAATCAAGTTTAATGGGGGAATGTATGAATTCAAAGAAAGTGATGCTGAGGATGGTAAGATGAACAACGAACCGGAAGAATCGAAGACGTAACACTGTTTGAACTTTTGTCCTCTCGGTGTTCAGTGCATAAGTACTTATTTAGAATTCACAGACATGTTAGATTTATTCAATTAAGACACACATACGACAGGAGATCAACCGAGTCGTGAAAATAACTTCAACATTCAAAAATCATTCCCATCTCCCCATATATACTGAGAGATGGACTAAGATAATGTGGTAAATGAACATTTAACTGTTTGTGTTGATTTAGTAGGTACCGAATTGACATGAATTATTCATTCAAACGAATGCGTCGTAATAATTGCGCAGTCATTAAAATTAGGACACGAATCAATATGGAATCCAGTGGCTATTGTCATATCATCAACTTTTAAAAACCTTAAATAGTAAATGGGAATACATATTGTACCAAAAACATTTTAAGTGACAGAATAAGTGCAGCCGTATTGAAATATTGACCAGTTGATATTAATATAGGCTGAATAAAATATGTCAAAGTGTCCATGAGCTACGTTGATTTATCGTGCTCTCAGAATATCTAGTGTTACTTCATTGTTTATTTAAATGAAAAAACACATGAACTGTTACTGTAATGTTTCGACCTTACAATGCCGCTCAGATGGCTATAGTTCTGCTGTAAAAGGTCTAGAAATATTGCTAAGTAGTTTCATCTTTGCAAACAAGTATTTACATAGAGATGTGTATGGAAATTCATCTGTGGTTAAATGGATCAATTACTTTAAATCATGAAATAGAAAAGAACTTGTCAATTTGTCTGTATATAAAAGAAGCTCTCGCTATAAGAAATTCAATCCTGAATATTAATGAGTTATCAATACCATGTTTTTTTTATGTTAATCTTCAATGTACCTATATCATGACTTTATGTTTCACTGCTACATGCATAACCTTACCATTATCTATGTTAATATTCACGTGGCTTTCATACTTGTATTTATTTTTTCCTATGTAGAATATGTACAATGAGCACGTCTGAATAAGTTACTAGTATACTTATGTTCTGTTTATATGTTTCAATCTTATCGTTATGTATGTTTTAAGAAAGTATGCTTTCATTTCTTGTTTTGTGTGTACGATCTTCTCAGATTATTACTTTTACTATTATTATATTATTCTTGCCATCAACATCGACGACAATAGATGTTTTGTACACCTGACACCAAGCTGAAGGAAAGATGACCTTCGTCAGTTCATGCCATTTATATAAACTCTACAATACGTGTTCTGATGCCAGTCAGGCTGAAGAAATATTACCTTCTTCAGTTCATACCATTCCTATAAACTCTACAATACGTGTTTTGATGCCAGCTAAGCTGAAGAAAAGATGACCATTCGTATAAACCCCATCTCCAGCAGATTCTTCGATCTCAGGCTTAGGAACAAACCACATTTATACAAACACCACGACAATTAGCTTGAAAAAAGAGAGATTCTGTTTGCAAATGTGAACTGTCGCTATGATAGCTTGTTTCTAGATAAGAACTGCTTTCAATATTATTACATTGACTCGAAATGATACGCGTAATTTAAGATCATACGTCGAATCATTCAATTATTAATGTGATATAATTCAGAAATGAACAGTTGTTTTCATTTGATCAGACAACATGGAATTTCAAATCAAATTAACATGTTTCACAAATACGTTTATGATACATTCGATAATAATACTGGTCCACACATCTAAATTGCAAATGTGATATATTCGTAGTATTTCAGACTTCAGAGCATAATTTCACAAACTGTCTGGTGGAGCTAGACTTATTGTCCCTAGTCCAGTTACGTGATAATCTCCATGCATTAAGATTCACTTCGACCAAAATTTAGCTTATTGTCTTGAATCCGAATTTTTGTTGAAGATCATGAATTTCTCGGATGTACTAACAGGGCGCCTAGGCGGGTATTAAAACTGAATGCGTAACATTTATTTCCACTGTCCAAACTTAACACAGAAACAATCGTTGGTTGAAGAAAATAAATAATCATAATATCGTTACATCGTACAATTGCTATTTTTGAATTTGGAAACAAAGACATTGTAAACTAAATTGTCTTTATAATTACTAATTTATATCTCCATTACATACCTTTACGTCACTTTGTGCATATACCGAGGCATGGACATGATAAAGACATGTGGTATAGGCTAGCGCTGAGTGCTGCATAGACTTGTTTTGTATAGACTAGTATGGTATGGACGTGCAGAAGTTTTCAACTCCCGTAAAGTGACTTGCCTCATTATCATTTTACATGAGAATATGGTATTTTGTATGATAATAAACAGTTACTGTATATCATGTGTACAACAAATTGTGCTTGCTAAGCGGTATATGTTACAAAATATATACGATATCTGACAGTACATATCCGTACATATCCCGTAAGCTTTCTCTGATGAACAACAAATACTGCATTGTAGCTTTTCAGCTGATATCATGCGATTCAAGTGGGTTTAACAATCCGTTCTGACATATCATGTAATCTGATACAGTATAAATAGAATATTTACTACATACATACAAATCGTTACCAGAATAAACGCATTGATCAAGTCGAGCCGAATCATGTAGAAATGACAGTAATGAAAGTAAATTGTCGGATTTGTAACACAGTATCGTCACTGATATATATTCAGAGACATTCTGGTGTTGTTCCTGAGACAATTACGTATTTAGTATTATATCATGTGACAGCAATGAATATAACCTATTGACACATGAATCCTACAACAAAAGGATTGGATAAACATCTATAGACTAAATGCGTAATCGTAGTCGTACACATCGACGTATGAAGCATTCATTCTCTTGAATTAAATCTTATTGATATACCGAATGTTTGTCGACGTTATAATTAATTAATTAACATTTACAATCACTCGTATATTCTGACGGAGCCGCAGAAGATATCTGACAGGTTCAAATTGTTTTATTTCTGAATATACTGACGATATAATGAATTATTATGGTTAACTCTGATTTTAAGAACAATGTATCCCTTAAATTGCATCGAAAGTTTGTTCGTGTTTTCATATTAAACAATTAATCTGACTCTTTTATTTGCTAGAACTGATTTATTGACTGGTCATTTATCATTTAAAAATGTTACAGTGTCAGGATGCACTTCCACCATAAATCAGGAAATTACCTTCGTAATGAACGTTATCATTTATCTGACGCCCACCCGGTTTGCTCATTGCGTTGGTCTACCGATCAAGGGTGTCCCGGGCGAAGCGCACACTGTCCGTGACAACTTTGACTGAACATATTACATCCTATGTTAAATTCCCCCCCATCTCTGAATTATGTGGCATAGGTTGGCAGTAGCTTGCGAATGGAATGTAAGACCTAAATGAAGTCCGTGGAAAGTGGTTAGGATGACTGCCCGACAATATATGATTCAAATAATGTTAAAAATACTTTTAATAATATTGATATCTTTAATCTAGTTTGTAGATATTTTAACAATAGAAGTGTTATAACGTTTCTTAATTTAAAAATACAAACAATTAGTATTTTTTATTTTCAGTATTCAAACCTTCTAGTTTCAAATACGAGTATGTATAACAAAATAGAATCGTTGGTGTTTTTCTAACTGCTCGTAATTTTACACCTTGTCTGTCGTCTATTCTATTACTCAGTTAATACTTTAACTGTTTCGCGTCTCGAAGGATAATGACAAGACTTAAGTATTGAGACACAGATGTAAGGACCGTTGACGATGGTATTGGAATTTTATTAACGCATTTGTCATTCTCGCTCGACGTATTGTCTCATTGAAATATTTTATTCCTTTAAAAGTTTGTTTACGTGTCTCCGTAAACAGTCTTTGGGGTATCAGTATTGCTGATGCTGTAACATATTGGTAAAATAAATTATCTCTCGGTGGTGATTGCTTGCAACGTATGAAATGGTATCAAGTATGGATGGAAGTGGTTTTCCACCAGATGTATGATTGAAATGGAGGGTGAATGAATGTACAACTGTTCTGTTCGTAGCATTCAAGGTGTAGGAATATTTACTGAACTGTCTGGCACAACCGCATGCGCGGTGTTTGAATTGTGCGTCCTCGACGGCTATCCACCGAAGGTAAGAATCGAAGAGATAACAGCGGCAGAAAAAAGGACCAGTCAATTCATTAGGTGGAAATAGGAACGACGTGTGTCGTGCTGTCTGCAAATGTGACGTAACACTCCGGAAATTTTGAATGCGCGTGCTTCAAAGAGACAGTAAGGAAGACGTGTAACGTTCTATATACGCACGTCCGACAGAGGCATCAACGATCCACGAATATTTTAGGCATGAATAGTGAAATAACAGCGCCCATGCGTTATCTTTTTGTCCTATTTACTTTTGGCGCCGAACTAGGTCGTAGTTCTTAATGCAAATATAGTAAACATGAGCTTCATCTACAGTCGACTCAGAGGGAACAACATGAGCTGCAATTTTCGAAACTAGAAAAATCCGAAACACTATAACTATAGCTGATGCTGCTGCCCGATTAAGACATACAAACAACTTTTATTTCATACACTTATCTAATAACATCTAATAATATTATCGCCAGAATGTGCCACGGGAAAACAAAGGCATATTTCTAATAGCAACAAAGATATAATGATTAACGAATCGCTTTAGTTTAGTCTGATTAATGGACCATGAACTGACGTTATTGTGGTATCAAAATTGTTTTACAACATTAAACATTGATTAACAGAAAAAAAGTGTTTAGTGTTTTGCATGAAAGTCTTAAATTTGATGAGTTTTCTATACATTATCTGTTTCGACGTGTATTAGATTTGTGTTAACATATCATTCTGTATGGCATGATAATCACATTTTCCTGGTGTCTTGCAATGATTAAATTTGAAATAAACTGTTCTCCGAATATTGAAATTGCTTTTAAGATTTAATAGATCTTACATTCTCCGTGTTTTCGTTAGAGAGTGTTTCAATTAGATATTTATATGAGAATATTGTGCTTATATTACAATCTTAGAATTGTGGGTGGTTTTAATAGTTAGCTTATCCACAATTAGAAATATGTTGTGCTCGATGTACTTGGTACTTATTTATGTACATTAAGCCTGAATTGCGAAGAAATTTCGTTCAAACATTAGGGTTTTAATTTTTTCTTAAAGTATATTTTCAGCTGCTTTTATAAATGAACTTTTACCACGAAATATTGATTTGTTAACAAAGTTTTCTCTCTTGTCCATTTTTGTGAAATATTTGTTTTACTTCTTTGGACCAATCATGTCATTTCTGCTTTTTTAAATCAAAATTAAGTCAACTGTTAAGTTAGTCAACTGTTATTCATGTAAATTAATATTTATACAAGTATGGTTAATGATCTTGATACTTATAGAGTTTAAATTGCCCTACAATATTCATACTGCAATTACCTAATTATATGCATCGTGTTTCCTAAAAACATTGATCATTCCCGATCTTTTATCGGAATGTCCTCTTTCCTCTGAAAAAAGCTCTGCCCTATATTTCTCATAACTTGGCTATTTAA
Organism: Lutraria lutraria; assembly: GCA_964023205.1. Classification (NCBI taxonomy): domain Eukaryota; kingdom Metazoa; phylum Mollusca; class Bivalvia; order Venerida; family Mactridae; genus Lutraria; species Lutraria lutraria. Next base: position 18,759,743 of record OZ026835.1, read on the forward strand.
AGCAATACCATTTTCAGGTCATGGAAACTTTAATATTACGGAATAGTGAAGTACCATCGATAAACCTAGAATCCTCTCAATGTAGTAGCAATAAAGTATCAGTTCTATAATTGTCCATTATGCTTATATAATTATATTGTAAAGAGTATTGTAAGAAACTTTTGCTGCAGGATAACATATAGCTTGACTTCGTTGTTGACTATCCAATCGTTTGATCAAATAATCCGCTTTTGCTGCAGCGATCATCTCCTTACTGTAAGATCTAAATAGTAAGCTAGCTTTTGACAAATACATTATTGTAGTATTACATTGGCCATGTTTGATTTTGAGAAATAAAAATAAGCATGTTAATATACACGTCCGAATTGTCGATTGTAATTCTACTTACTTATTTATCTTGCCTTCCCAAATTGGTGTTACAATGTATGGAAGTGGTATAAAGCATGTGATCCAAATAGTGGTCACTGGTCTTGTTTTAAACATCATTCTAAATTCGTGGCACATAATAAACCTTTAAAGCATAACGTACGTACACAGTGTGCAATACTGTCAAGTTGTGCTTGACTTTCCAAATTTCTAAGTTTATTAAACCCGCCCTTTGTCTAATTAATAGTTTTCCTTCCTATTACTATTCTAAATTATCTACAGGTATTGGAAACTGGATTGTTAACTTTACAAACCACTTCATCAATTATCCAAGTTACTGATTCTCTCTGAGGTATTGGAGCATCTGTTTCTAGTTGACTACAATAATGTATCATATCCCAATAATTATTACTGTCTTTTCAACAACTTGACATAGGCAATTAATGGCGGTAATATTTCATACCCTGTTTATGAATGAACAATTGGTACTTAACATAAAGCTGCGATATCGTGTTCTTTAATGTCTTCATATTCAAGTATGTATCAGTTCTTGGTGTACGCTATTCAAGTTAATTGCAATCAACTTCTGACATACGGTTCTGTGATATTGTAACTAACAGCCTTAAACAACTGTCAAGAGAGCATTATCAGAGTAGAACGTTTCCTTTCAAATTGTGTATGGTATTATCCAAATAAGACGCGATAGTGGTTTTATTTTGCAGAAGAACCTTAATGAATGTCATTTAATATACAATATTGCAGGATCTTAGAGACTCTATTGAATCATGACCCCCCTTGTTTGTCGGTATAGTTCCATTGGTCTAGTGTGGCTCAGACAGATTGAATATATTACCACAATAGGAAACGAGACAAATATTTACGAATAACTGGTAGTAGTTTATATATGTAACGCTTTGCATTCATTCGTTAAAATTGCACTTCAATACAATTCCAACCCTTAAAGACAAGTTCCATACAAACATTTACATCTATCTCCGTGGCCGAGTGGTAAAGGTCTTCAAATCACTGAAACCTCTCACTGATAGAGGGTCGTGGGTTCCAACCCCGGTGTAACGTTTTCAAGCTCCCCCTTTTCAGGTTACCCCCGGTAACTTAAAAACGTTTTCAAAGTACCGGCCCCGGTAATATTAAAACGTTTTCACCCCCCCCCCCCAGTTTCAAAAATCCCCCTCCCTATGTTGATTCTTCGTGGAGAAAACGTTTATATTTCAGGTTATAATTCATACTAAATGATTCACAGTCAACATTGGTATATAAACATGTACGAGTATATTACCAAATATACGCAATAATTATATGAAGCTACGGAATCCTATCAGGGTCATGGAGAGTACGCGCCTTTATTCAATTAATTAACAAAAAATGCAAGACCTGTGTAATTCCACACTTACTTGTGTTCAGAAAACCAACAATAGTTAATAAAAATAATTGTTTTATGTATTTTTTTGTCAAAATGATTCAAGATTGCATTGGTATTTGCACAATAACGCTCATAGTATTCCATAATGAAGGAATGAACTTGTCAGTATATGACGTCATTTGATTTCGTCGTATGATTTCATCATTAGGACCGGGGGTATTCTGAAAACGTTTTTAAGTTACGGGGGGGGGGGCAACTTGAAACGGGGGGAGCTTGAAAACGTTACACCGGTATACCGACCATGTCTCTTTATGTGAGAAAGTAGGCGGAGGATAGGAGTCTAGTACTGGCTCTTCCAAGGAATAAGTCTAGTACTGGCTCTTCCCAGGAATAATGGTTAGATGAACTTTCCACCTCATATGACTCTGACTGTTGAAAAGGGGTGTAATACTCAAATAAACTAACAAACTATCCCATGAATAGGCTCGTTAATTTCCATTTTAACCTTATTTTTATTATTGTTGCATGTTATACAAATAAAACAGATGAAATTTATCAGTATTGAATGGCTTAACGTTTTACTTCTCGTCCTCTTATAAGATTTCCTTGTCATGTAATCTCTAAACTAGTCCTGACCAGTCCAGATAGCCTTTTTATGTCAAGAGGTCACGGGTTCGAAATCAGACCATGTCAAACTTTATCTGTTTATCATCGTTAACTCACATGTCATTTCATATATTTGTAATTTGTATTCGGATAAAGGGGAAAGGTTGGTACATGATTGTAGTCGAGGTACATTGTTAGGTCAATATTATACATCGCTAAAATTGTTTTATTTTTTTGCTTTTGGGGTGATTCCAGTTCCACTAACATGTTGATACTCTGTTGAACAAATCCATATACATGTAACCATACGCTGGCCTCCTTGAATATATCGTTTGATTTAAGTGTTTTAAGAAAATTGCTTGCTTGACTCTTCCTCTCCAATAGAGTTTTTGTCCATTTTGGCAATGGTCTTCCAAGTTGCTAGGATCATGTAGCAACATCAGATTTACTCCTACTTGGGCATCACATGACGTTACTTTAAAACAGTACATTAATATGTATTATTGTTTAAAATCATAACCCTATACATACTCGGAAACCCGTCTAACCTCTAGCAATAAGCAGAAATAAATAAAAAACAACATTGCTTGATTAAGTCTTCCGTGATATATGTCCTTGCTTAAAAGATACTGAGCTTTGTAATGATAATAAATTTACCAAACTGTATCGTATAATATAACGATTCTTTTAGTGTAATAATATTATAGTTACCACATAAGTTGTCATGGAATCTGACATTCAGCTTTTCTTTTGCTCCAAAGCACAGCAATTGGTTCAGACTAGAACTTTCAGTTTAAAACAACGTGGCTCTATGAAGATGTTGCCTCGTAACGAGTGATTTTCATTTATCAGTACTAGCATAGTAATTTATCACTCCAAACAATTCTTTCATCTCCATGACAAAAATAGAATAACAAATCAGCGTGTCAGATATATAATGGAAGAAACAATAGTTAAAAGCCTAGGTAGCGTGTGTGTCTGACATGATTTCTGATATGTATTCGTTTCATACAAACAAATATCGCCTATTATAGAGTGCGTAATGTTGTTTTTGTATGGTGATTCGATTGATATCATACGATTAGTACATATTTTGACTGGTAAAACTATTTCAGTGACTGAATACAATAAGTCGGGATATACGGAGAACCGTCGGGTCCATCAGAAGCAAATCTTTGAGAAACTGACCATAACATCGTATTGTTGTTTAGCCATAGACGAAATGCTGTTCAGAATTGCCTTTACAAAGTATTAAACACTTGCTTTATTTAAAAGTGTAACATAAAGACTATAAGCGTACGATCCATAATGACATAACATAAAGTAGACTCTTCACCTAACAGTAACGTTCTGTTTGATTGACATCTATTAGTGACCTTATTTAGCGTGTCTTAGATTCTCACACAGATTCACGCATTAAGAAGCAAGACAGACCTCTTCAAACGAAATTGTTAAATGATCACAATGGTCAGAACAATGCTTCTAGACTAGTAAGATAAGAACAACGGAATCAACATCCGCTATGTACAATATAACATTCACGTGGTACATACGTACATTGAATAAAAAAACAGATACAGTCAAACAAGTGAACTAAGGCCACCCCTTGTGAAAGACACAATGTTGCCTTATTGACAGGTTATATTTACTAGGAGGTAATTGTGATCTAAATAATCAAAGACGGTTTTTAAAAGAATGGCCTTCATTCACGGTGTGGCATCTGTTTGGAGGTAGCCATAACCACATGTTTGACTGCAAGTAGTTCTGTACAGGAATTATAATGGTATTGAGCATCCGCATATGATACAACTCAATAACATCTACACACGTCGAGTGTATTGTTTGTTGGTTCAGTGCTGCTGTTTTTTTTCTTTATCACTCTCTTAATGTTACGGAGAAAGTTGTTTTAATTGGTGATTGTTCTGTACAATGCTTTCTATTAATCGACGAATGATATGTAATAACAAATTTCAAAGTCGAGTAAGTAACGAAGCATCAAAGCACAGATCTGGGAAAGCACAAACCAGGCCTGTAAAAATGACCTTAACATATATACATTCCTCCGTCAGTTAAAAAGCATTATATGCATAGTTGATAAATTCCTCACTAGTTTTATCTTGGGTATTGTATTCACATAGTGTGCATGTGTTTAACCGATCCAAAAGATAATATTTGTTCGAATAAGTCTAATTACTGGACATAAAATAGAAGTCATTTGTTATTTCCAGCACAGCATGAAGAGTATTGCACGCCAGTGAATTCGAAATTATTGATGTTAAAGCAATTAACATTCTGTCTTATGAGAATGTAAGCTTACTTTATTTTCAGCACACACCTTCACTCGTCTGAGGTATAACTAAGCAACTTGACTTTGGTTAATTATTAGTGTCTGAATGCCACTAATTGCAAAACATGGTAAAGATTGGTTTGGAACTGATACAAACTTATTATGTTCCTGTCTCGTGTGAAAGTGGGACAGCACGTGTGTGTAACTGTCTTCTCCGAACACCAGTATACATCATACACAACAATTAGTCGTAATTTTCGTTAAAATGCTCTTTTATTGCTTTTTTGTTTTATGAAACGAGATTGTGAAGCCACGATAAAGCGCGGTAGCAAGACAAGCATTCATATACGAATGGTAACAGATGTACAAAACAACATAAAATAACAACTAAGCAATAAATCAAAAATGAAAAGCACAATTATAAAGGAATATAGATTTCTAGTGGGTCCCATGTGATTAGCACGCACAGACACTTTACCGTGCACGTATCTTTGATGACAAGACAATAGCTCATATATCACTTTCAAATGTATACATTACTTCTAGATTTCCAAGGAAGTACGGCTAAATATCAATGTTGGCAATACACGTACACCGCCTTCAATATAACAATATTAGAATAGAAGCGACTTTCAGATTTTGATACACATGCTCAATTGCTTGCACATGAAAGGAAAATAAAACAATCTCTATTACCAACTTTTAGTTTTTCTTTGTTTCAGCTTCAAAATCGTTGTTAATACTTAGTTTCCAAAATAATATTTTAACTTGTCTGATGTCTGTCAGGGAAATACTTCAAGCGTTTATGCAACAGAAGTTCAAATGGTGTACACACTGAAAGAGTGACTTAAACTGACGTAGTTGGTAGGAAAGTCACAATCACGAAGAACATATAAGAGAAAAGTGTAAAATTTAAAGAAAAGTGTAAGATTTAAAAAAAAGCAAGATTCGAAGAAAAGTGTGAATATGAAGAGTGCAAAATTGAATGAAAAGAGCATGCTTCGAAGGAAAAAGTAAGATTAAAAAAATAATAAGATTCAAAGAAAAGTGTAAGATCTATAAGCACAAGTACGGCTGGTTCTTGGTTTACTTTATTATAACTCAACACGTCAGTAAAACAAACACACTGCCATTCAATGTAACAACGTTATCTCAACATTAGTCTGAAAACCTTTATTACCACATAAAAAACATCTATTAGCAACATAATACTATCATTTTAAATTACCGTGTTCCCTATCCAAGACAATTTACCATGAATGTGACATTAGGCCTTGAGAAGGTTCAGATAAAGTACATGATGTTGTCTTCAGTCGGTTCATCCATGTTTACTGACTGTAGACATTGTACACGACTATCAAGACACATTGCTATCACGTGTGGGGTCTCTAATGAACCTGGTAACAAGGGTTCTTTTCAACAATAGAGTTTACTTAGTAATTGTTTGGTTCTAACAGTATTAGCTGTGTTTAAATATTCATCTATTGTTTACGTTTGTATGTACATTATATAATATATTTTGTTCTGTCCAACAATTCATTAATGACAATAACACTTGATGTAAACTTGCCTTGATTCAGCAACTAATGACAGTGCTTGCTCTCCAATGGTTGGTCCTTTGTTTCAAAACATCGCTTTATACATAAATGTACGAAATGTTACTAATTTGAGATCATTAGATATCATGGCCGATTTGTACCGGTATCCGTTTGATTTTAATTACATTTTCAATTCGAAACGCAACGCCAATTCTAAAATATTTTATGGTACGAAGGTTCTCCAATACTTGACGCAATATTTTCATTTGCTTCTCTTCCAAGTTTGACAGTAGTTATAGTAATTTAGGGGGCTGCGGGTGTTAACTTGTTCAATAGTCCACTATTTTAAAACTCCCTTGGTGACAACGATGCTTCAATTCCAAGTGTTTAATTTGTGTCTCATTCTATTCCCCGTATTCGTTGTCTACGAGTTTTCTCTTATTTGTCTATCCACGCAACCATTTCTTCTACAGTCGTCAATGAGAGTTGCATATGTCACACGTGTTTGTTTAAAGTCCCATAATCATATAAATGTGTCGGTCGTAATAGTTTCTGTTTGTTCTATAACAGAGAAATCCGGTGTTTTCCTCCCGTGCGTACTTTATAGCAAGAAAACATGTTATCGTATGTTTTTCAATATCATTGAAATAAATACTGTTTCTAGAACAGCTGTGTTTTCCCACAGTCATATTATGCACACGGCATGAAGTGACGTCACGCATTTTATATATGCGCTCTATATATTTCAAGTTTACAAAAGCAAAATTCACAGCGAAATTAGTGATTTTAGAAGAAAAAGGGCTCGTTTCGTCGGTAATAATTATCCTCGGATAAATTGTTTGTTTTTGCATATATTTTTATGGCAAAAAGCTAATGGGACTTTAAGTTTATTTTAAGTTTAACAAGTGACATATTTCTTTGCGGTCCGTTTTCGTTGTCCAGAATCTGTTTCCAATGTTTTCGACCGCTTCCTATATTCTTGTACCTCTGAAGGCAATGCCATGTTTGGAGATGCCGACGTATTGTTCTACAATAACGTTCTTACTATTTCAGATGAATATTCAATAGTTTGCATGGGTAGGTCAAATTTGGTGCAAATCATGGTTAATTAGAATTTTAAATGATTAACACATGCGTCTTTTTTTAGCTCACCAGAGCACGAATGTGCTCAGGGTGAGCTTTTGTGATCGCCCTGCGTCCATCGTGCGTCGTGAAGTGGCGTCCATGTTTACTTAAAACAACATCTCCTCCTACACCGCTATGCCGATTGCAACCAAACTTTGCTGGAATGATCCTTGGGTGGTCCCCTTTCAAAGTTGTTAAAAAATTAAATTTCATTAAAACACTGGTTGCTATGGCAACAAATAGAAAAAACTTTAAAAAATTTCTAGTCCGAAACCACAGGGCCTAGATCTGAGATATTTGGTATGTAGCATTGTCTAATGGAACTCTACAAAGTTTGTTCAAATTATTCCCCTGGGGTCAAAATTGGCTCCGCCCCGGGGGTAACTTGATTTTACATAGACTTATATAGGAAATTTAAAAAATCTTCTTGTCAAAAACTACAATGCCTAGAGCTTTGATATTTGGTGTGTAGCATAGTCTAGTGGACCTCTACCAAGTTTGTTCAAATTATTGCCCTAGGGTCAAAATTGGCCCCGCCCCGGGGGTCACTTGATTTATATAGACTTATATAGGAAAATTTAAAAATCTTCTCCGGAAACGCAAAGCCTACAGCTTAGATATTTTGTATGTGGCATTGTCTAGTGGACCTCTACCAAGTTTGTTCAAATTATGGCCCCGGGGTCAAAATTGGCCCTGCCCTGGGGTTTATTCTATTTTATATAGGAAAATTTGAAAAATCTTCTTCTCCGAAACCACAAGGTCTAGAGCTAAGATATTTGGCATATAGCATTGTCTAGTGGACCTCTACCAAGTTTGTTCAAATTATTGCCCTAGGGTCAAAATTGGCCCCGCCCCGGGGTCACTTGGTTTATATAGACTTATATAGGAAAATTAAAAAAATCTTCTTCTCCGAAACTGCAAGGCCTAGAGCTTAGATATTTTGTATGTGGCATTGTCTAGTGAACCTCTACCAAGTTTGTTCAAATTATGGCCCCGGGGTCAAAATTGGCCCTGCCCTGGGGTTTATTCTATTTTATATATGAACATTTAAAAAATCTTCTTCTCCGAAACCACAAGGCCTAGAGCTAAGATATTTGGTATGTAGCATTGTCTAGTGGACCTCTACCAAGTTTGTTCAAATTATTGCCCTAAGGTCAAAATTGGCCCCGCCCCGGGGGTCACTTGATTTATATAGACTTATATGGGAAAATTTAAAAAATCTTCTCCGAAACTGCAAGGCCTAGAGCTTAGATATTTTGTATGTGGCATTGTCTAGTGGACCTCTACCAAGTTTGTTCAAATTATGGCCCCGGGGTCGAAATTGGCCCTGCCCTGGGGTTTATTCTATTTTATATAGGAAAATTTAAAAAATCTTCTTCTCCGAAACCACAAGGCCTAGAGCTAAGATATTTGGTATCTAGCTTTGTCTAATGGACCTCTTTTAAATCTGTTCATATAATGGCCATGGGATAAAAAACGGCCCAGATGGGTCACTTGATCTTACTTGGACTCGTATAGAAAACTTTAACAATGTTCATCTCCAAATGACCTTTTCTCCCGGTGAGCATTTATAGGGCCATCATGGCCCTCTTGTTTTTGTTTACGTTGTCAAATAATACGTATTCTTATTATACAGTTGAATCTCGTTATGTCAAACTCGCTTATATCAAAATTTCGGTTATGTCAAACTGTTTCGTTGGGTCCCGATTTTTTTGCTCTTTCTCTTTATGAAATTAATCCGCTTACCTCCAATTCACTTATCTCAAAATTTCGTTTATGTCAAACTAAATTTTTGTCCCCGTGACTCTAATTAGCATGTTGTTTGAGTTGTTTATCTCAAAGTTGGAGCAGATCAGCGAACAATGGACGCTTTCACACCTATCATGACATTTTGCTAATTGAACAATTTAAATGCTCCGGGAGATTTATAATCGTGTGACAAACAGAGAGCACACGTGTAGTGTAGCATGATAATCATACTAAAATTATGGTAGGTAAGGTAAACAAATACGCACCACGTATAACTTCGGCTGCGGTGAGTATCCGAATACTAGGATACTCGTAGGTTTAACTTGAAAATTGAGTACGATTACTTACCTATGACAGTGTCGGATTCCAATCTTAGTAAAATGATCTTAGCTTGATAAAAATAATTAATTCCGAGAGCGTGATTCGACGTTGCAACGAACGGATTCATCTTACATTATGTACGGAATGCGTACACATCCGAAAATATGTAAAGCTAGACGCTCCGTTTTTTCGAATTCATTCAACAAATTTCGTAAATAAGTATTTTATGTTGGGACAATAAGTGTTGATATTAATTATTATGAATAGATACATAATTATTTTGTTTCTTCTCTACATATGCACATGTTTTATTCGAATCGTAATCATACATGCATTGTTATTTTAAATAAAGGCTACTGTACGTGCGTGTACACAAACACATATATAATTATACAGTATTTGTTTATCTCAAATTTCGGTTATCTCAAACTAATTTCCACGGTCCCTAGAAATTTGAGATAACGAGATTCAACTGTATAGTGATAGTACATTTGATCGAGGGCCATTATTCGTCCACCATCGATTGTTCATGTGGAAAAGTTACCTGTGAATAACATGGTCTGCCCGTGTACATAAACAGAAATCAATGAAACTTGTTAGGTTAACTGGTCTACTGTACTCGTATGTAACTGAATTTAATGTTAAAATGTGTTCAACTCAAAAAACTAACACACTATGTTTATTTGTACGTTGTCTGCATAACTTAGTGGTATTGTTTACATCGAGTTTCCATGGATGTTTTATACAACATTATATCCGGTATATTTGTATGAAACATAGTGCAACATACCCAACGTACAACTTGTCTCAGGTGCATCCTGACAGAAAACGAAATACATCCTCCCCAAACTCTTGTATCAGAAGAATAATTACCAGTGTCTAGAATGAAGACATGGTGTTACTAAGTAGAGCACATCTACAGAAATGTGAACCATGACATATTTTCTAGGATGATAAATTGTTTTAATTGTAGCGTGAAATGTAATTATAAATTCAGTATATATCTTACTGTAGCCATCAGCAGACGGATTCGCGCGTCGTTCGACGCCGCCAGCTTTAAATGACTAATTACGTTCGCACCACCTGCTTTAAGGTAGAGATAGAATTAATTCTTACTATAATGCCGATGTGTTCATTTAAAAATGAGTTATGCAAAGAAGGCAATGACATATTATTTCCAATGAAGAAGTCTTTTTAAATGGAATTGACTTCTTGTGGTATTGTCATTGTAGGCTACTTTCGTAAGCTCAACTGAACTTAGACTAGTTATAAGTACGTATATTCTGTAAAATGTGATAATACAATAATTACATTAGCACGGTATTATAAACGATTGCATTCTTTGAGAATCTCATTTTCTATCATGTACATATTTAGTATTACAAATGAATTTCATAACTAGAGCTATAGCGCTTGTTTGTTAATTAAGTGCGCAGGTCGACTTAATTGCGGCTTGGATTTTCTGAAAATCAATTATTTTTTACGAAAACCGCTGCTATGTAATAGCAGATGCCAAGCCGTCAAAACTTGAAACAATAATTTGGAAACAGATATAGATAGTTTGTCTGTTTGGTTGAGTAGTTCAACAAATGATAAACTAATACTAATTAGTTTTCTTTATGACTTTCCATTACTCCTCTGACAATTAGCCATGTTTACACAATTATAATACTTTATTCAACTACTTCAATCATTTCAATAATCTTTGAAGTTATATTTCAACCTTGGAAATTCAACGTATGATGGAGAGTGAACGTATATTAAAGTCACATCCATCATGGACCGGGTGGAACGCCCAGCCAGTTGTTTTATCAATTTCAAACACATTAGATCTCCATTAACTAGATTATCAGAATACGTATCTCAGGATCACTTAACGGAATAGTTCAATTTAATCTCAAGTAATTGTGTTGCAGCATCGAAAGAAAAATTAGTAAACAAAGAATTCAAGAAGTGATCCATAAGAAATTCAAGGAATGTGATCGAACGAAACACATGCAGCTATACACCATTGCGAAAATGTCTCGCCTGTGTCTCCGACAATATCGTTTCGAGACTGAAACTTTCTCAAACTAATTGACTAGACTGTGATATATGTGTATTATCTAAGATGGAAAGTCAATTTGGAAAACCAATCTTGCACACGTGGTATTTGAAATAACGCGCGTAACGGTCTGATTTATTTAATCAATTAAACACGTAAATTCATTTTCTTTTTTCTTTCATGAAATTGTTTCAAACATATATTATTTACATAAAACTACTAAACACGGTAAGTGTTAATTTTCTACAAAGTAAGAAACTTTTTAATTAAAACAATCGGGCCAATCTAGAGGTAGTGTACTGTAATTGTAATGGTTTGTAACTTGTAAAGAATTTACCTAAAACTAGTTACATACATGATATATTCGATTGTTTACGATATAATGAAACTTTTTATTGTGGTCTTTAAGTAAGCTTAAAGTATTGTTTTAGGACCAAAATCCACAGATGTATTTAGCATACAAGAGTCACCGGTGTTGATTACCAATTTTACATATTATTTGACGTGCACAGATCCCTTTCCACCAGAGTACAAACAAAGTTTATCGGAACATTCCAACGTGGATCTCTGCCCCTTTTAACGGTTAATTAGAATGTATAATTATACGATTCCCAGTTGATAAAAGAGGAAATGACAGCATCAATAGTTCTCATACAAACATTATCATTAAAGATAGAAGTAAATTGGAATAGTAAAGTAGCTCTTTCTAGCATTTACATGAACATTCCTAAGTAACAGTTTACGTTAAATGTTCATCAGATGATTACATAGATCCATGATTACAGACAGGTGGTCGTGCTGATGACTCGCTGAGTTAAGTCAGCTGACCTGAGTGGTATCTAGCATCTTAATAATCTTGACAGCGTGTGAAGTGGATCATTATGGATCAAATGTGAATCATTACTTAATCAAAATTAGTTTTTTTCAAATAGTTGATTAGATAGTGTATAAGATAATGAGTGTGTATATTTACCTGATTGGCCTATAGACTGACGTACCGTTCCGTCAAATAACCAAAAAAATAAGAAAACATAAAATGAAAATACTGACATAAGGGATTTTGTCCTGATGAATATGACAAGATTAGGTATTTAGAACTAAATCTGAAAACTATAATACAAAAAAACTCGAACATATTCTTTACGTCGATATGACATTTGGTGGATTATATCAGATGAATTATACACAGCTGTGACGATATAATACTCTTATGTGTTATGCACATCAGAGGATTTTCTTATTGTGTGAATTTTACAATAAAGATGTATCTTATGGATAACATACCCAAGAATGATTCCATACTTCAACAATGGCTAGATAATACATTATCATTATTTTTAAGTTATAAATATTATTATCATTTTATTGTATAGCTTTAATAGTAAGTCCGAACTGTTTGTAATAACAGTTAATGAAACTGGTTTAAGTTAAATGAGATCAAATGTTTAATAATACACAAAGGAGAAAAAGATGGCTGTCAAAGATTACATTAAACCAATAAATAATCATTGCGGAGCATCCGTTCCTGCATTTTTTGGGATATCCAATGTTTGACCTATACTGTATTGAAGATTATTTCAGACTCAGTCTTTTCTTTTTCAGGTTTCTGTTCAGTAAGAGGGCAAAAAAATACACAACATATCAGGTAAGGAACTGCTTATTTACTTATTTACATGTAACATACACCTAATCTAATTCATGTTTTATAGTTAGTTTACCTCTCTATATAAATATATGAAACAACTTTTTTAAAGCATGCCCAATCTATTGGACAATATAACAAGTGGCCAAAGGAACCAATATATGGCATGTACTACTTTGAACATAAGACTTTAGTGTCGAATGTTAGATATGGTAACACAAATAAGTTGCGTGTGGCTGTATCGGTGATACCCGACAACATGACAGCCATTTTGATTAGCATTAATTTGAATGAATGTGTTGCCTTGAGTATGATTAACATTGCCAACACTTTTACAGGGACCAAACAATGTTTGTGTATTAAAATACTCTCATTATTTTGATGTTATACGCGCAGCCGCCCATTTGAAAACCAATAACAATTTGACATCTTTTGCTATTATTGTCTACTAATTTTAAAGGCCTGGGGTTAATACGTACTATGTAATCCAATTTCGGTATGTTTTATAGAGTAAACACATAAGGAATGTAATTGGACACAAAAAAGTAAAAAGCTAGACAATAAGTTCATAGAACAGGTCTACATTGCTGAACTTATCTTTAAAAAGGATTGTCCACTGTTATGCTCTCATTCAATAACGTCTTCCTATATTGACTTTGGCGTAGTAGCTTCTGAAATACAATGAAATACTCATAAAATGAACTCATTTAAGATGTCTGCAAGCCACATTTGACAGGTCGTGAAATAATCTTCCAAGAACGAAGGAAATAAGATTGGCAGAAACATGATATGCCTTCAGACACAATGTTACGCTTTGTCGTTGTCTCTGGATACAAGAAATGAAAAAAGTTCATTGATACTTGTAACAATGTTAGTTAATGGTGCAATAATGACAAAATCATGTTAAACTTGTTTTATAATTGCACTAATGTGATAAGCCATCTTATCTCGCCTAAACCTTGACAGGTAATTTAGTAAAGGTAACTACATGTATATTTTGCTAACGTGCATTTGTTTGATATTTTGCAGTAAGCTTGTTAGATACAACATATCGAATAACGAGTAAAAGATGGTGTTATATGAGGCACTTACTGTAGAACTGGTTTTATTCGCGTTAGATTTATTTTCGCTAATATTTGCGAATCGAATACCTCGCGAATTTATATTAAATGTCGCGAATAAATGCTGAGATGTATATATTCGAAAATGGGTATGTCCGAAAATACGCAAATTGAGTCAGTAATAGTAGTTCATCGTAGTATAATCAGTTTAGTTAATCTGTTGAAAGCAATATATATATTAACAATTAACATGTACCTTTAATGTTTGCAGTCTGTTTTTTTATAATATTGCTTTTACTAAACTATCATTTGTTGAACAATTTTGGACATCGTTTGAACATACTAGTAACATTTTTGCACACTTACCTACTGTTTGTAACTTCCACAACAATCCCAAACTATTATCAATCTATTGTTATTATACTTTATTAGATATAACACACTGAATCACAACTTCAATGTCTAACAGATCAGGTGTGGCACATAAATATCAAAGCAACAACAGCGTGTCTTTGATCACTAATTTAAACGATTTGTCGACAACAAATAGAATTTTGAGCGTCTAATCCTTATCATTTTAATTTGATCGATATTTTACCCCTCAAACGTTTCAATTAAGTGAACACGCTTGACGACTTTTGATGAAATGTATAGCAAGCTTAATGTACATATGTATATATATGTGTGTGATCAAAAAGAAAAGCTCTTTTTTTGGTTGCTTCATATAATATCATTGATATTTTCTACAGAAACGCGTTGTTTTCCTTTCCATTACCTCGTTTCGTGAATATTTCTCGAGAGATATCAAGCGAAATATCAAAAGTCTCCATGTTAATTATGTTGTCTTCGTTCTCCTGGCATTGTCTAATAACCCTTAATTGGTCTTGGTGTCCGCTTTGTTCTAACTGTTTAGGTATATTGTTCCATATCACAAAGGCGCCAAAGGGTTTGTTTATTGGTTCCTTGAATATTGTTGCTAAAATTGGGTAAATACCTACAGTTAATGGCTGTTAATAAATAAATCGTGTATAACTTCAAACTAAGCCTTATGAGCACGATTAATAATGAGAGAAGCTTAGCCTTCATCTCTGATGTTTGGGTGGTAGACTATGAACATTTTATATCGATAACAAAATAAAACCATCGTAATTCAGCTTGCTGGTATATTGCTGTATTCATCGAAAACCAGTGGGAGACCAACCAAGCTATCTCCGTATAGCTTTTATGTGGAACTTTCATGTTAACGTTCTGCAGTAAAATACTAAATAATAAAAGTAACGGCTGGTGGAAATGCTCCAAACGTTCACTGCCTATTATCTATCGATGATGGCTTTATTAAAATAAAACAGTTTCAATTACACATAACAAACATTACATATCATTATTAGTGATTGAATTAAGATAAAATGTTTGTTCAACTCTCATGTGGTATTATGGAGGCGATAAGCATTATGTAAACTTGATTACATCTGGAGTCTGTCATTCTAAATTACAGTCTGTAGTATTGTAAGACATTCTGTTGTTCTGACACATTTTATCGTTGACATTTTTTGTCTTCTGAAGATATATTTGTATATTTCTTTCACCAGTATATTGGAAAATATTGCTGTTCTATGTTTTAATGTCTGATAACCCTTAAATAGTATTGGCTTCCGTTTTTGTTATCGGTATTTAATGTTCCATATCACCCAGACGCTGGAAAGTTCCTTCGTTGGTAGCTTGAATATTGTCAGCAAAAATTGAGTAAATAGCATCGGTTAATTGACTTTTAATTGGAATTTCTTCAGCATAACAATTTTGAATACTGCTGTGTTATGCTTTTTTTAATGTTGTTTGTTTACATTTTTGATGTGGGGGTAGCTCATAAATGCCGTTTGTTTAACGGTTTGATCCACAATTGTACGAATATTAAACTCTGAGTGTTTTGTAATGAATAATTCCTTATGATGAATATTTAGTTTCGATGAAGAACGTAATACAACAAAGGCACGGTTATAATGATAACAATCCAATGATATGTCAAAGGATTATTAAATGATATTCATTATTGTGAACCGGTACCACTAGTTGATACTAATGCGCTATAGAATCTTTTAACGGACACATTGCGACTCTTCCACCTTTGATGATAGAGGAAGGCCTAGTGAACTTTTGTCCAATATGGAATCTTCATTGACAGTGGTTAGGGATTTTAGGTTTCTATATTCAAAGATCAGAACCTCTCAAAACACAGAGGGCCTTTGCGATGACTGAAGTGGCCATCAAACTACGTCATCGCTTCAGTATTTGTATTACATTACTTCCATATCACTGTTTGTTCTGTACAACACCAGCCAATATTTACTTGTAATATATCATCATATAAATAACGGTTGACTTATCAGTCCATCCATGTTTTAGATTTGTATACTTACGTGGCGGTGAACAGACGGGGAAATAGTTCCGCTTGATTTCGATTGATTGAGAGACCATACAAACATCGGCTGATTTAAATGCATTTCAAAGTTTATATTAAGCGCTATACGTATGTGGTGACTAACTTATTAGTACATTTCTATTACATTTTTATCATCAAATTTGATATTGAAATTGAGTGGCATGACCTTATCGTACACAACGCAATGTTTTCACCGCAATTACGTAACTCTCTATATACATGTAAATTATGTATTTATCTGCAATTAAAAGGGACAATACATTGACTACAAAAGTGTTATCTTTCATTTCGGATACCCTCTAGTTCCTTCCCCAGCAGCCAAAGCACGGTGTTACACAGGTTGATGATGGTAACACGTAACCTGGATCTACATGAGTCCAAGCTTTACTTCTGTGAACATGTTTATAGTTTTCAGCATCATTGTCCTGTACTATCTAATTTCATTGAGCTGTTGTACGTACAGAAAAACCTCTCAAGAGTGGCCCTCCCTTCAACAACAACATGATTCTTTCCGATTGCCTGATTTAACAACAACATCTCAACAACAACATAGTTTTGCTTCTCCTAAAGGGTATTGCTTTAAAGAGCTTGCAATTTACTGTTTTTCTAACAACTTTTTGTCGAATAAGACGCATATTAAGTAGCCACAAGAGTCTTTCTTAATATGAAATATATATTTTTTTTTTATAAATTAGTGATTATTTCCGACACTAAAGTATATTGCATATTTTGAGATAAGATTTATTGGTTGAACTATTTCATTTAATCAACTTCGTTTGTCTACTCTTAAAATCAATCACCGTATATCTATTTTAATTCAACCAAGTTCGTCGAACTATAGACCTCTCAAGATTTTCTCTGCGATTTTCTATTTTAAATGGTATTTTTCCGAATGTTGTGATTTTCCATGATTCTAAATTACAAATGTACGAATTCAAATGATAGTTATTTAGACATTTTGGTATCATTTGTGCATTAGGGTATGACTACAGCAGAATTCATTTGATTTCATGATAGTTACATAAATAAATTTAATTTTAGCCTTGAATGCACGATCTATCATTTCTAGGACTTGGGCTGTGCAATTAAGTTAAACAAAAACTTTAACGCCTCCATCATACGAGAAATGCTTTAAAATAAATCCCGTCGTCAGACAATGCCATGATTCCATATGATCGCTGATGATCACAAAAAACAGTGAGTAGTTATCAAAATTCAGTGATTTAATGCATATCCTAATGTTGGTGCATTTTTTATAATATTAGGAATTTTCACCAACAAAAGGAATGCAGATATGAAGTTATTCGCATTTGTTTGCCTCCAATATTAGCGTAATTAGACATGCACTAGTCTACTGTGGCGCTTGCCAGACTCTGTATCCTCGCTAATTGATTTGATCGCATCTGGTCGATGAAATCATTGGTCTGGGCAGTCGTGATGAAGTGGGATGTTAATAGATGTCGGACATTCCTAGACGGTTCATGGTTAGTATTATAGCTGCATCGTCTTTCACTCTCTAGACACATATACTACACTGTGATCTCGTAGACACATAATAGACAGCATTTGAATTAGTGATAAAATGTGACACTGGACTACACTGAACCATAGTATCAGCTGCGCACAAGAGACGAAGACATTTTGACACAGTACACAATTGTTGTCAAATATTCGAGTTTAGGTAGGGAAAAATAAGTGAAAATGTGATGAAATATTGCCCACTAAATAGAAAGGAAACACATTTTAATGACCAATGGTGTGACCAGTGATCATCTATCTGATTTTTTGAAATAAGGATTACATGGTAAGGTTAAAAGGACTCACTAGTTAACTAAGAACTAAATCATACCACAACCGGGACTGAAATAGATGCCAGTCTGTCATAGATAAGTTTCACTTAGATCAGACTTTTCAACATGACTTTAAAGCATCACCTGTTTATTAGTAGTCGATTATAGTATAGTATACTTTGCTGGCTTTTCTTTTTTTACACGCGAGATATTTAATCTAAATTAATATCACAACAGCTGAATGTTACCATAGTTGCATTAAGGCAATAAAACATAAATCAATTAATGCAACAAAATAAACGTCCTTCTGAATCTGACTAAATGTTTTATACTAAGTTCTCAAAATAGGTTTCATTATTTCTATGCCTTCTTTTTTGTTTTCCCAATGCATACTTCTAAATGAGATATGGCACCCTGCAACACAAGTGATCCAACGTTGTTTCTATAACTATCAAATCAGAACACATTTACGGTTAGTTTACATTTGTTCCTTAAGCAATACTCTCCTTAACATGTGCTTTGTGTAATTTGGTTTCTAGAAAATCCATACAATACGTACATCAATTGGCTGTTTTGCATTTTGTCTTGAGTAGCATGCAAATGTTCCACATACATCTTCTTAACGATCTGATAATGGAGAGGCAGCTCTCCTGTAAATGCCGTTTAGCCAGTTTATTGACAACATTATGCTATCTTGGTTTTTTGTACTCTGACGTATAAGGATTATTTAGTTACCTCGGGACACAGAGAGTGTCCGCAAGGTTGTTCTGTTAATGAGTAGTGAGTTCTCTAAAACCAGTATTGAGCAATGAAGTACTTTCCTTGCTTAAGTGACAATGAAGTTAAACGACGCTCGTGGTATTTTTGTTTCACCTTTACTAACTTTAATTATTGATTGTGAAATTACGTGTACTATTTTGAGTACCTATTTACTGCTTTAATTGAACTCTGGTTAGAAATTCAGTATAATTAATTGAAACAATATTTTCTTCTTATTAGAAATAAGTTAAATTTATTATCAGATAACAGTTAAGCAACTGCAAAATTAACAATCAGTAAAGCAAGACGTATTCTTTTTTTAAATTCTCATTTGTTGTCGTATTAAAAGAACAAGCTTGTTATATAGTGCTACTTATTTCATTTATATTGTCTTTATTATTACTTATATCTATTAAACATTCAAAGATGTTCCTATATAGACCGAAATAATCAATTATCAAACATCCAGAATTGGAGTGCATGATGTATCATCAGACTTCATTATCCTTCAAATACATAGTTCCCATTTATCATTATACATCGATTCCAAATAGCTTTCTCCAAAGAAATCAACAGCTCAGGAAGGATGCCATGAAAACAAGAAATGTCATACAGTTTCAGGGACATACAATACTAACATTAGATATAGATATATTAGATATAATACCAAGAGACGACGTGCCCGACATTTAATTAAAACATAATAAAATCACGAGTAATTCAGACAATCACATTTTTATGTGGTTTAAATTCTACATGAAATAAGTGAGACTTGAATTAACGTAGATGATACAATTCGTTTATTTGTCAATTGATTCAATTTATTTGCATGTTCCTGCAAAGATATTAAATTTTACAAATTTGACGAAAGATTCGTTATCTTTTAACTTTGTATAAACACATCCCTCAAAATTGTCCGTCTTTAAATACTGCCGTGGAAGATCGTCAGTATACTTTAAGATATAGAACTGAATTTAGCATCCAGACGTGAAGCTGAATGTCACTTCAGGCAATAAATAAAAAGCTCTGGCAAATTAGCACTTGAAGCATGGATAGTCATTTTCATACACTGAGTTCTTTCCTTCTAGCAAGCATTTAGTGAATCAGTCAGACGTACATCCTATGGCTGTCTAAGTATCTTATGCATTATCTATCTGTCATAAACAAGTCCAGTCATTTTGCAGGCAGACATAAAAAAACTGCACTTCATTAAGTCAAACATATTAGCAAGATGATTGTAGTGATTATACTAAATATGTCTCCACGTTCTCGTAAAAAAGCTATAGTCAGCATCCACTTTTGAATGCGACAAAGACCATTATTAATAATGCATACAACACTATTGTTGGTTGTGTTAAGTGAAAACGAATTTAGGCAACTGCAGACAGCATGTAATTGGTTTTGTTAAATACCTTCTTTTTAGATACACCAAAATACACACAATTTTCAATTAACTAAGTGTGATTATGGAAAACGTCACATAAGCTCTCTAAACATAGATCCAAGGAATTTGAAAACAGCTTTGAAGGGTTTGAATAAAGCTACGGTATCAATACAATAAATAACTTTTAATATATTCATGGAATTATTCAGTACAAAACTGAGATCTGAAATTAATACATGTACTCACATTTTCCCCATTATTTTCATAAAGTATCTACTGCACATGTGGAGCGACATTCTTTCTGTGGAAGCGATTGAAAAGTGCACGTGGATGCAGCGATAAGGTTTTATACTGCAGGCTGTGACGCAAAACTTCACATTTTCTGTTAGAACTTACGATTTTAACACTTTCTACATTTGGCACATTGCGTTCTAAGACTGTCAGTTTTGATTGCGCTATTTTGGTTTTATTTACTATGATACAATTTACAGCTCAGCGTTAAGAATAAATCAGTATACATTGTATTTCTAAAGTTTGTCTGATGATTAAGTTGTAAGAGGAAATCATAAAAAAATATATGATTTTTATAATTCAAAACACATTCATGTTCATTATGAGACACTTCACCAAAGGTTACTCGTAATCACCATACACATACATATAATTGTATTTGTTTGAAATAATTTTATGGAATGAATTTATCTGACAAGTAGGACACCGGACACGGGCAATTTGTTATATACATGCTAATCTTAGACGATGCTGGGTGTCAGTCGGGAAATTTGAAATTAAGTAAAAGAATTGTGAAGTACTATTTTTGCTCTCTCCTGAAATATGTCCCACTGATGAGCTGACGAGGAACAATCGTACTCGTCAGGTCTCTCATGTGTATCAGAGGGGACAAGCACGTTAAAGGGATGGTTTAAAATGGTGTACTAAAACCTAACACGGCCAAGCGGACCAAACATATGAGATACACAAATATAAGGGTAACGAGTCTTGAAATGACTTCGCTATTTTCTCTTTGATTCGATGATAATTAACCAATTAGAAGTCGGATTTCAAATGTTTACAGGAGGATAGATATCGTGGAATCAGTATGACGTAGCGAACTGAAATCGGACGGCGAGTCGGTAATTTTCTTTAATTATGTGTGAGACGTACATTATTTCTAGATTATTTAATGCGCATTTATCGGTACACTTTAGTGATAATTATGGTTAGCAAGCATTGTCGTTTATGTATCTGATGTTTTATCGTGTATCATGTACGGTATTTTGCGTTGATTTTGGTTTTACAAGGTCGCGTTCGACTAAACAAAATGGACGACATTTCAGATGAAAAAGATGAACTTTAAGCTTCATTGTTTACAAAATGACAACTCGCTTATATTAGTTCAGAGTAGTATATTATCTTAGCTACCTGTAGACACCACGTATATGAAATTTTAGTGTTGTATTTGTTTCGAAAAGGCTTCATAGTGTTAAACTGACTTGGTGCGGAAATTGTCAATTTGGGGGTCGTTACCTTGGATTTACATTAATGATTGTGTTTTGGTCTTTGTGACCATATTTAGGCTTATATAAACCATTATACACCAACCCTTAAATCTAGTCACTTATGTTGTGTAGTATATCCTAATGTTCAGAGTATGCTTGGGTCTCTATTGAGTTCTCCATCCATTAAGGTCTGAAGTATGAGAGATCCTGTGTTAAGCCAGATGTGTAAGAATAACATGCAGTGGATATCATGTTTTGGGTGAGAGAAACTAAGCAGTAGCATATTTACATTTGCATTGTTGAACAACATTTGATATAATAGAGATATCTTTTAAATGGACAACAATTTTGTTTGACCATTAGACATCGTAAACCAATCGGACGTGGCTAATTACCAGTTTACGACTTGATTATTTTTTAGAATATCCATTTATTCTACCGTAAGTATACGTGAGCACAAAACCTTAGTAATTAAGAATACTATGCGATCATTTGCTTCATAATATGGCAAAAAACAGGAATGGACTGTCGGTATGAATGACACACGTGTTATTATATTAACTTCAGTAAATACAAAAACTGGGCGATCGTTTTTATAACCGAGGAACACAACGCATACACATGATATAACATTATAAAAATGCATCCTGACTTCCAAGGAAACGATGAAAATTCCGAATTATAATTATTTGTAACATGACATGTTAACCAAAAAAAAATCACCAACAATCCTTCAAGACAACTCGAAATATATTTTCTACACGATGCCATGCCAATTGAATGTCACATTTGTAATTACATTGTACGGTTGTGTGATGTGGAATTATTACGTGTTGTGTGTTTTGGAAATTGTGAAGACAGTGGTGAAGACATTTCAATAACTACATCGGCACTTTGAAGAATTTCTCATGTGAACTTGCAAACTGTTAAGATTTGGTATTGAAATATAAAAGAGTGGTTTTCGACGACACAGCTTCTCGTGCTAACACATTGTTTAGGATATTTAATTTCTCACGAAGTTAACGAGGAACAGGGTTGTGCGCGCAGAACTAGACGTTTAATTGTTATTATAATATGATGTCTTATTTTTCGAGTCGTATGTAGTTGTATGCGTTCGTTTGGTGGGTGATTAGTCTGTTCCTTGTTTTAGATGGTCTACTTTAAAGACACTTGTTCAGACAGAAATGTATCAAATAAGACATGTATGAGATTATTTTGTTCTATCTAATAAATTAATGAAAGCAATACTTGTAGTTTCAATAAACAAGATAAGATGGTGCAATAATGATCCGCTGTGTTGGAAACCCCTATTCGATTAACATTGTTGTAGTCCACGAAATTTTCACTACATTCGTGTTTAGAACTTACAATACATTATATGAATTGAGAACATCTGGTGTCCATTCAAGACTAAAACTCAAAGATAACATTTCACTACTGCTACTGAAGTACAAATATCCAAACATTAAACAATCTACAACACCTTCAGTTGTTTGAACCAACATAATTGAACGAGTTTCCAATTTAAAAACCCAATTTAACCCGGGGTCCTAGACATATCCAATTACATATGTAAAAAATGTTTAAGTAAATTGTAATCGAATCTAAAAAGAATACTATTCAGTCTTATCTTTACCTACAGGAGACAAACTTCGCTGATGAAATTTATCTAATGGAGACAGAACCGATCATTGTTAACACGCTAGCAACAATCCGAATTCTTAAAACTGTTTGTCAGGCGATTAACCATAGTTAATTATTTAATTTCTCAAATTATATGTGAACAGGCATATTATCAAGAATTTTTTTCGAATGCATTCAATGATATAAGTTATAAAGCTTGACAATTATTTCAAATATTCATGAGGTCAGCATAAATTAATGTCTCCTTCGTAAAAGATGATTAATTGATAACAATATTACACAGTAATTTAGCTAGATAAATTATATTTATTTATTATTATATTATTTCACTACAAATAACTGTACCTCCCTCCGTGATCTATATATAAATATGTAAAACTAAATGATCATTTACCTTCACATGGCATTTAAAACATAACTCAACTCCCTAACGAGGACGCCTGGTAAGCTGGAGCTATACTTGAGTTTCTCAATATTTTTATTTTGTCGTATGAAAATCTGTTTCAGTGGTTAATTGTTATACTTATATATTATCAGTTCAATGATTATCTGCCTACAAAATGATATTAAAGGGTTTTTACCTACACCTTCATGATACTATCTACTTTCAAAGGACAAGTTCTTCCATGTAGATTGTAATTATGCACACCTCTGTAACAGTGTGATATTTTATCCCTTACTTTTCTTTTATTCAGTCAATACCTTATACATAACATGTAGCTATTAAGATAATCCTCATTATAGCATCAGCGAATTTTATAGGAACAAATCATCCATTTACCATTTTTTCTTTTCAGTGAGCGAAAATCACCATGCTTCAGTTAGTTATATTTTAACATTATTCAACACTTTATTTATAGGACTTTTATAATGTTTTATCACCCGAAGGCTGATTATTGTTACTATATAACTTGACCAAGTGTTTTGAGCCGTGACGAAATTATTCAGAATAATTCGCTACGTCAAATAGGGGAATGTGGATATTCCATTGAACTCTTGTCTGTTGGTTCATAGAGATTACGTTCTACCCACCGCACCAGTGACACAAATACTGTTGTGCTAAATTATCCTTATCTATTATCCGTGAATGCCTTTTATTCAATTGATTTAGTGTATTCTTCAGTCACGACTCAAAAAGCATGGTCAAGCTATACTTTTGCAGGTAACTAATGTATTACATGATTACATGACAGTTACATTTCATTAATTAAATAGGTATTTCACTTATATTGCAATTGGAAACCAGTTACTTAATATTCATATCTGTATTTTATTATGAGTATGCTTGAACTTGTAGTAATTCATAATTCATTGTCTTATCTATATCCACAGTATCGAGGGTTCAGCGCAACAGTGTCGTAACTCATATTGAAATAAGAACAAGTTACGACAGTGTTGCGCTGAGCCCACAGTATGTTGTAATCAACATGTACTTTATTATCATATGTATTGAGTCAGTCAGTTTTTGTCCACCTGAAGGTTGATTATTATTGTTATGATTATTACTATAATTTTATTGATAAAATATTATTGCAGTCTTTGTCATCTTGACTCACCACCTCTCGGCACACATTAGGAATATTGGACCCATAATGACACACCCGGCAACACCTGTAGAAAGCATTGTCATTTTATTATCATCAAAACGACATGACCATCTTTTTAGTTTAAAGTAGCATCGTGCTTGCACTTATGAATTACCTTAGAAGATGTCAGTATTTATGCACTAATAGAAACTGACACCAGTTATGTTTCGAATATGGAAGTAATTTGTGTCATACCAATAAAATGCTAGACACAAAAAATCGATTTTTTTAAATTATTTTTTTTATCATTTCTTCAGACACAGATGAACGAAGAATTGAATCCGACGACTTTGATTATATGATGAATATATAGGTACGTAACTTATATGTGTTAGGTAAATGTATAAGTGGTGGATCGGTGGTCTAGTGGTAAAGAGTTTGACTACCAGGTCTTGGGTTTGAATCTTGGCTCCGCACCGAGCCCAGTTAACTCTGTTAATAAAATCACACAAAACGGATAATGCGTATCGGTGCTTTACACCGCGCACGATAAAACATCAGAAAAAATATTCACCACAAGAGTATGAATATAAATGCCCGTATTTCCTGTATCCTCTCTTCCTATTCACAGCTGGCTGGTTCTGAAATGACTATAGTTGTCGAATGGGCCGTAAATCAACAGATAAACAATTAGTGTGTATTGTATGTGTAGTAATATGAGAACAACACGACACAAGGCTGAATATTCTAACTTACTGTGCGCTTAACATACATTCGAAATACAAGATATAAATATTTATTTATAGTCGGCTAATATATTTCGAATGTATGTTAATAACACTCTATAGTCTATACGAGATCTCCAATTATCAAAATAATTATCTATCTTAAGATAACCAGAATTGAAAACGTCAGTCACTGTTACATTATGATATAATGATATACGCCTGGTATGACGTCTTATTTCAAGCAAGTATGATATATACATTCATTCCATCTAACAATAAAACCAATTCCCTTAAGTTTGCGAGTAAAGAGTTGTCGCCAATATTTGCTTAATAAATTTGTTTTCCACGGATATTATAAGTGATACATTTACTAAAAACCGTATGTTTCATTTATTTTCATGTTTGGTGAGATGTTTCTTAATCTGTTGAATTAGTGTATAGTGTTCTGTTCTGTTCTGTATAACACAGATAGTTTTCTAGTCATTCTTTGCGCTTAGCAGGCTAATAAACACATGCATCATGCAATCGTCAACCTTAATGTAAAATGCTGAAAAAATGTCCAAATAATCTTATAACAATTAAGATCATTAAATTCAATGTATATTCAGTGGACGATTGCCTTACTTATTAGAATATCGGATCTGTTTTGGGGTGTTTTTTTAGAGTAATACTATGCAACACAGATTATGCAATTAAAACGCAATAAGATGGTCTAATAACTATTTCCATTATTTTAAGCTATAGCTATCATCTTTTGTTATCGTATGATCAGAAGAATTGATTCGAGTCTGTAATTTGGAATTTGATTTTTGACTCAAGTGAAAAAATATTTTTTGAGTCTTGAACTGTCCGCTAGATGCACACTATTTTAAGCTGGTATTTTAATATGCTCTAATTATATACAAAGAAAACAAATGGAAACATTTTGGTAAAACACATTATTATTTAGTCAAAGAGAAAAACGCACAATAGAGTCCATGATTTTGATTCTACTTAGTTTTGTTTGTGAAACGTGGGTCTGGTTTACTGTTGAATCATACATTTTCATTGGGGATTTAATTTCGTGGATTTCGTGGGTCGGTTCATCCACGAAATCAAATCCCCACGAATTTAAATGCAGAGATTAGGCACTTTTTCAAAAATCAAAACCACGAATTTATGTCCCCATGAACAGCCATTTTAGTAAAAACCACGAAAATTAATCCCAACGAAAATAAATGAAAATACAGTATTTAGGTCTATGAAGTCTTTTTTGTGATAATTTAACTTTCACTATCAATATTTTATGTCAATTATCGCTGCGAACTAATTGCTGAGGGTTTTAAGACTACTGATAAGCCATTACTTGATAACCGAGTAGAAACAATTTATCAAAAAAGAATCGTTAACTGTTTAATTGATCGTTCTATGTTTATTTAAGCACGAAACATTGGAAATATAATTTGTCTGCTAATAAAACGCATTTCCAAAAGACTGGAATGATAAATGGTGTGGTACAATTAATTGGAATTATTCTGGAGATAACGATGTTTTGCTTAATAATTTGATGGAGTAATAGACATGCGGTGATTTAAGACTTGCGATGCGTAATAAATAACGCCTTCGCTTTAGGTAGTTATAAAAAATGCTAGTATCGAATCTAATGGGTTTACCTGGTACAGAAGATCACTGTGGATAAAGACAGGATTTCATAGTTATTTACCAAAGCAGCTACTTGAAGTAAGGAACGATACTGTTGACATTTTTCAGAATTTGTTTGATGGACGACGATGATGGTAAAACTTAGTTTGATGATATTAATTATTGTACGGGGATTTCATTTATGAATTGATATCCATTGATAATGACAGGGAGGGTATTTATGGAATGATTATTCTTTTTTATACAATTATTTATTGTGGTTTTATCATTAGCAGTCGCATCATCCTCTTCCGACTAAATCTCAATATTTTATATAAGTAAAACACTTTTTCTCAGGTGTTCCAACTTTGTCACGAATTATGACTCAAACGTCCATGCCAGTCCTAATGTATCAATCAAATGTTCATGCCAGTCCTGATGTATCAATCAAATGTTCATGCCAGTCCCGATTTATTTACAAGTGGTAATGTCGATCCCGTATCATCACTGTAATATAAATGTCAGTCCCGTCTTATCACTCAAATATTCATATACTCAAATGTTATTAGTGTCGGTCCCGTTATATCCTAAAAGGTTAAACTCCATATTGGTCGCGTGTCATCACTCAATATTCCATGTCGGTCACGTATCATCACTCAATATTCCATATCGGTCGCGTATCATCACTCAATATTCAATATCGGTCACGTATCATAACTCAATACTCCATGACGGTCGCGTATCATCACTCAATATTCAATATCGGTCGCGTATCATCACTCAATATTCCATATCGGTCACGTATCATCACTCAATATTCCACATCGGTCGCGTATCATCACTCAATATTCAATATCGGTCGCGTATCATCACTCAATACTCCATATCGGTCGCGTTTTATCACTTAAATTGTCATGCTAGTTCCGTTCTATCACCCATAACGTCAATACAAATATGTTTTCAATACATTTATCCGAAGTCATAATATTGCATGAAATTCCGTTTGTGTCAGAAAGAAAATTTTGGCAACAAATAAAATGGGTTACATGTAATTTGGATTTACAAGTTGCGAAAGTAGGTTAACTTATCATATAGCAAAACGACTTCAAATAATTATTCGATATCCTTTCCGTTAGAACAAATATTTTAGCATGGAACATTTACTTAAGACATAGAAATCTTCTCAAACCGTCTAACAATGCCCATGACTGAAAGATATGTTGAGTCATGTATGAATAGCATTAAATGTGAACAGTATCATCTACCGATTGGCATTTGTATAACACCCGACACCCATTATTAACATGCTGCAATCCTCCAATCAACTCATCGGTTTATTTATAATAATAAGATATAATAATTTTGTACTGAGACAGTACAATCTGAACAATTTGGTGAGACACAGATACAACAGTGTTGTTTAAGGAACAATAATACTAAAGAACATAAATTTTACATTTTGATATATCTAACAATTCAATAAACCTTTATACTTTTTTATCCTCGATGATTTCTCATCTCAGTTGTAGAAATATCACACAACGAAATGCATATAATGAACAAAACTCACGTATAAGCCCCCATCATGTATTTTGGTATGCGCGTGCTTTTCGAGTCAATTTTCATTAATTATACTACCTCTTTCACTTGGGTATACCGGGACATAAGCTACAACATGTAATTTACCATGTAAGACATTTGGAAATCTTTGGGCTAAATTGATCCATGGTATTTTGAGCAAGTGCTGTTGAATCGCATTTAATATAGCGGGGGCTTATAAGTTTTGTTCAGGGTATTTTGGCAAATGTGAAAAGCCATTCCTTTGTAACGTGACTTATATATATATAAAGTACATCCCTTTCTGTCATGCGTACCTTTACCTAATGCATGTGCATGCTTGCTTGGTAAAGATTGATTTTATGTTAACTAATGTTATCTCTCGATTCAAATACTAGTAAACAATAATTGACTCTTTTATCTACAAATCGATCAGTTTTCAAAAACATCATTAATAAATAACTAGTTTGGAAAACCATGTTTAATGTGGTGTAATTGAATAACTTACCCGACCGTATAAATTTACAATCCGTTAATTGCTAACAACAAGAGCATGACTTTGCAAATTAATATACCACTGCTTATATAATGAATTATATGATTTTACGTGTGCCACCTTGAATATTTACAGACACTTTTAAACGAAATGACTTTTACATCAAGTGAGACCAAAACTAAGCGTCTAGCACAACCTTTTCCCGGGAAATCGAACAAGAAACGCTTGAATTTGATCTTATTTCCTCTACGAGGTAGTGGATTAAAAATGCTTTTCATATCTTTGCATCTGTACAAATATGAAAGTTGCCCTGCTATTTTTTACCAAAATTCATTGGCACTCTATCGTACTAATGCTTACACACGAACAATACAGATATAATGGCTTTTAAGGTTTCATTAAATTCAATCTGATCATAATCCATAACACTTACTAGTATATTACATTGTCTTAACATGATATAGTGGAAAAAAATATATCTATCTATCTATCTATCTATCTATCTATCTATCCATGCTACAATCAACTCCTTCTAGTAATTTACGCTACGAATTTGACAAAATAAAATATTTCTATATCCGGTCGGTAAATGGGATCACCTAATTAGCAATGTTTCATTGCAATATATCCTGTTTATTCAATGTAATTTGTGTTTACTGGCAAGTAAATATTAGTTCATTTATATTTTGATTATTTGTCGAAATTGTGTAATATATTAATTTAAATCCAACCGTATCATTTCCTATGAAAGGAATTCTATTCTCATCTAACGATAAATGAGTTTAGAACTATTTGTAATTACATTTGTAACTAACATTGATGAAGACAAATTTGATTTGTTAACTAACTTTGGAAAATTCTGAATGTTTTACAAATGAGTTTAGTCAATTAAAATATGATGAAGTGTGGTTCATTGAACGTATATAGTATTAAAATTCTACGAGTACCATCTTGAAAATAAATGCATAGCTAATGAGACTCCTTAAAAACGAGTGGAAGTCATACCTGTGAACAAATACCATCCTTATGAAAGATGCAATGATGCCTTCATTATTCGGAGGTCATTTTGTTCTTAATGATCAATGACAGTTTTTAAAGGATCTGCTTTATTCACATAATGGGTCTTAATTCGGAGGTGACCGCTAATACAGGTATGACTGTACATGTATATTGTTTGTCAATCAGTCGAGAATGAATTTGCTGTACATTAACATGCCTGTGCTGTTGCCATAGTTTTACTTTCAAATGTTGTGCCCTCTCTTAGTTAAGTTATTCTATATATGTGATACTGTAAGCTATATCTGCTATGATTTTATCAATATGTGTTGATTCATTTGTCATATTTATTTATTAATCAATCTATGCATAAAAGTCGACCACGTTTATCATCGACATAAAGCGAATTGTTCATAATTTTATTCCAAAAGTCAAACAATTCCGAATTGCGTTTTTCAAAGTAATACCTTTGATGTTCAATTCTCCGTGCAACGTAGGTACATAATAACGCTCGCTCAAGCAAATAATTCAATTTTAATGCAAATATTAACATCAGACACTGCCTCGTGGTAGACATATACATGTACTCTTAATGGAGCAAACAGAATATCATCCACTCTTTCCAGATTGTTCAACAGATAAACCCAGTCCCGTGATCTTGTTCTACGTGAATTTAATATTTCTTGTAATGATCTATAAATTGGATACGTTTGCAGCTTACTCTGGTGTAACAATTCTGTGAAAGACAGATCGGTGGTTATATCATACTAACATTAAATATCTAATCATAGATACAGTGTGTGTGGCTTTACGCCCTTAACAGTGTTTCCGTTTTTAGGAGCGGAGCTCCTATAGCTATACACCACTTTTCTTACTTACAATTAAGTGACGCATCATACATCCGCGTTGAAAAAATAGTTCCACTTGTTGTATAAGTATATTTCGCAGTTTCGATAAAAGTTATACACTGCAGGATTCTGTTGGCTATGACTTATTACTGGCGGACATTTAACCAGACCAGTGTTTCAGGGATCAGTTCCAGTATTAAATAACTTTGGTTATCGTAACTGATTACTTCACATGAGGAGATTTAACCATCAAGAACAAAATCCGCACCAAGAAATCGAACCCACGGGCTCTCTTTTTATTTTCTCTAACATTAAGACGAAAGGTTTGAATGCGTTTATATGTATAGTTTCTATTGTTTTATCATTTTATAGGTCTTTGGTTTACAGTGACGGTTATATATTTAAATTCGAAGATTTATATACTGAAAGCACTTTGATAAAACACACTACATAAAATAACAGTAACGATAGATTATTATTCAGATGTATATTTCTTTCTTTTATATCGGTTATGATACAAATGCTTGGCTTGCTTAATTAGTTTTTACCAATGTTACTAAGACGCTTTTAATATTCAAACTACAAAACGAATCAATTTTCAATTTATACCACCTATAGTAGGCAGTTATTTATAAATTCTGCGATCTTATTTCTCAACTATTCAATTATTTGTTTAATTGGACGTCAAACAGTGCTTCTAATTCCGGTGTGATATATTTCAATAGTTTTTCGTCAACCTCACTAATGCTCACAATAACATTAGTACAATACATTACCAGATCAGTATTAGCGATTCTGATCCATTATTGTACAGCAGCCACTGTTACTTTTAAAGTGTACTTTATTCTGAAACAAGCATTTCGGTGCGATCTGAAGAAGAATCAATAATATCGCTTTGTTATTTACTACCGAATGAAGCATACCAATCAATGATTCATAATTTGTGACAAAGAATTGAATATAACTATTTCAAAACAAGTTGTCGTCAAAGTAAGTTATATTATTATAATCGCTTTTTTTTGTTTTGCATTATAGTGAATGTTTACATTATAATTCAACGGATATATCCGACTTGTTTTCATTTTGTTGTGGATCTTCCGTTAGTGAGAAGGGATCTGACGGTTGGTTGTTTTAAAACTGTTAGATTTATTTAATGGTTCCGTTCGGAGTTCGTTTTCTCGTGTATTTGTGTCTTCAGAATTTCTATTCTTGGACCAGACAGTATCGTGAGTATGATTTCATAGTTTATCTTCATTATTCTTTTCACCTTAGGTTTGTCATGAAGACCTCTTTGTTTTTGTCAAACTTCTTCATCATTGGTCTCACGTGTTGACTACATAATGAATGGTACTTCAGATATCTCGAGCCAAATATCATGATAGTTGCGTGCTATTTGTAATTTGTTCTAAAAACAGAGAACTGCTAAGCGGCCGTTACATGATAGCCATGTTGTGAATCAATATCAAATAATGTCTTAGGAGATGTTAACATATTGTTTATGTTTTCGTCTTCTATTCCTGTGAATTACCAGAAGTTCTGTTTACTGAGCAAATACAGCATTCCCAAGAACGCTTAATTATCAATAAACGCAGTTTCAAAATTCTGAATGACCGCCATACTAAACAAAGTTGCATTTCTGTTGTTTTTGACATTTTTCACTAAATAAGATAGGAACAGAATCAGATACAATCTGCTGTATGGATAGATAAAAGATGTAATTGTTACCACTGTTAAATCTGTCAATAAAAGCACGTAGATTATCTATTTTGAACTGTGTTTTAAGTTCTGCTAACCACGTGTACCAAGCAAGTATTACATTGACGCTTTATACAAACATTTCATGTAATATATTGTCAACACTTATTCTGCTAAATTGAATACATTCACAATGATCAACACATTTATCTTTCAAATTGCTTAACTGTCACAAACTACATAGTTACATTTTACTTTAATTTAATTTTATGACGGATGGATTCTATTGATCCGTTCTTGTTAGAAGTTAGCATCGTGATTATAAACTGACAAGGTAAATTTACTAAACGTGCATTCTAATGCATTGAGTCTATATGAAACCTCTTCATGTCGAAAAGTCGTTAATTGGATTTCCGGCAGTGAGAATTGAATTGAATGATGGAATTTTTAATTTTAGAAAAACGTCCCTAGCATTAGCAGTCAATGCGGATTCTGAATTGAATGATACATTCTCATTCAGTAGAAAATGTGTTGTGACAAATACATTGTCAGATTTCACTAAATGATATTGTAAAACAGGAAATATGTATCAAATATTTACAACCTGAAAGCTCAGCTGAACGTGTTATATTTTCCATTCCCTCATAACAGAACAGAACAGAACATTGTTTCTCCTACTTCTTCATCTTGGTTTGACGACAGCCCTCTCCATTTATTCTAACTTCCATTTATGTTAAGAATCATTTCTCCAACTTAAGGATCTGTGTTAGGACCTATTGGTTTAGTTCCCTAAAATGTCTCCTGTATACTAGTACTATGTAGGTAACTAATGAATATAGCGTCGGTATCGTGGAGCGTTGTTTTAAGTTGTTCTGCGACAACCTTCTAACTTCTTGTCTTGTAATCAGTTGATTGTTTTGGTGAATGTTAACTATACTATACGTATACATAGATCTGGTGTAAGAACAGTAATACTAAAACACTCTATACAGCGTTCCGTAATGATTTCACAATGGGTCAGCTCAATGTATAAGTTAGTGCATCTGTGAATATACATATAATAGATTTGAGTGAAAAGTTGAAGCAAACTTTGAATGTTTTATCTGTTTTATAGATTGACAAATATTCTCCTTTATGTTGAAATATTCTAGAGTAAAATATAGAGATACATATCTACTTGGAATTACGTCGTGTTGAAAACAGTTATACATTCTTCTTGGTACTTCTAATCAGACGTTAAAATGAGTAAATCATTATTCTGTAATGTATACCGCCAGTTTACTGTACATATAGGTATTGGCTAAAAGGTTTCTATACTATTTAGCGTTTATGGATATAACTTTCTTACGAGATATTTAGCACATTCTTCTACATTTCGAAATGCCGTTTTACAGGAAATTTTCACTTTTTTATTTTTGCATATCATACAAACGTAATGGTAGAATTCACTATTCACAGAAACCAATTAGAAGGAATTTAAAATGTGCGTGTTTGTTTGATTACTATTTGTGTTCAATGTTTTATCTTAATGATTTTAATACCAACTTAATTTTATGTCAATATTGAATAAATAATTTTACGCATTAGTTTCGTGTCTATTACTAGTTTGAAATATAAAAACACAATGTGCACTTAAACTTGTTTTGTACGAATATATTATCAAACTATTTTTTTTCAAATTTTAATTTGAACAAAAGATGCGGGGTGTAATTGTCTTTGTTAACTCGGTGGTACTGGAGTTTTCATAAATAATATTCAGACACTGTTCAATAACCACATCAGGCAGTAAACTATTTTTTTCAAATTGCAAGACGAAGCTAAATCAACAGTGAAAGCTGTAGATATTTTATTATGTAAACATTTCCGGCATTGTATTGTACACAGCATACTTGTATTACGTAAATGCAATATTGATATGAACTTGCCAAACTTCTTTGTTCACTGCTGTTCTCTGATATGACCCGAAACTAGTTAATGTTTGCATTGATTTTGCATTTCAAAAGTTGCTTGATGTTAAAGAACTTCTCAAACTACTTATTGATCTCAAGAGTTTAACGGTTAGTAATCAATATGATGAAGGACATGTATACGTTAGTATGTGATTGCGTCTGTTTTCCCTTTATTTTGGCGTGACATTTAACGTCACCTTTTAAATCCTTGCGTCCATTCTGGGTGAACAAAATTAATCGCTCAAAGATTGAAATTTTGTGTAGTGCGATTTTATTAAACTGTCAAAGTCGCATAATTTCACGGTCAATGCTACCATTTACATTGTATTTTTAGCTTCGATTAATTTCGTAAGTGATACTATATTCTTCGTTTTACTATATAAACATGGGACATTCCGGTGATTCCCTACGGTAAAATAAACGAAAAGTGTCGACTGTGGTACGAGGCTAAAAATAATCGCATTCAGCGACCGTGTAATTATTCAGCTTTGACAGTTTAATAAAACCGCGCTATACCACACTCGATAATTTTCGTCTATTTTACCGTTATGTTCGACTTTGCATGTTTTTATGTATGTTGCGCATCGTTTAATTCAATAATCATTCGACAACCGGTATAACGAAGCTTTGACAGTTTAGTAAAATCACACAATACATGCAGTAAACGTATTTGAATTGGATATTGTAACACCGACTTGCCATCTATGTATAGGATAGATCACGAGTAACTGTTGTTACAGCCGTCAACAGTTACGAGAGACCTATCTGATTTAGACCACAGGGATACAACGGCTAACTGTAATCAACGTGTTTTAGGAAGCACTTTTTTCTGTCCCGTGATTGGTCGGTTGGAGTCAACTGTGGTCTAACTAAACATTGTCTTTGAGATGCGGAAGCTAATGGACATTGGACTTGAGTGAGTGCTTAATAATTTTACCTAATTATACGTTTACAGTA
The DNA here is from genome assembly GCA_964023205.1 of Lutraria lutraria. NCBI lineage: Eukaryota > Metazoa > Mollusca > Bivalvia > Venerida > Mactridae > Lutraria > Lutraria lutraria. The sequence continues at coordinate 18,795,748 of OZ026835.1, forward strand.
TACATACATAAGGGGGAGTGAAAAGCTGATCACGTGGTCCGAATATCTCTTCAATGAGATCGATCAACTATCAGGATAAGTTGATTTGTAGAAATGGACCAACATGGACATTAGCTCGGCGTAGTATATGGAAAATTGCATTAACCTTTTTACTATTTCTACACTATTCATATTAACCTTGTTTTATTTACGTGTAATAAATGTTTAGAAAATGTGTTTACGCAAACCCGAGACTGTTTTAAAACGTGGTAAAGGGCACATAATCATCTTGTTTTATGTTGTATCAATAAATAAGTTATAATTAAACTGACGAACGGATAAAACCCATTCTGTTCATCCTTTGATAATGTTGTTTGTGAATTTTCTATGCATCAATGATTACTGAAAATACCGAAACTCGCAATAAAACGTGGTTCCGCTTCTTAGGAGTACATACAAACAAAACGCATATTTGATTTTAAATGCACTTATTCTTATTTTCTATGTTACACCAACTGTGAAGTTAGTCAATGCGATATGAAAATATTTCATCTCCCATTGTTGAGAATAAGACACGAATCCATTGGCACTTTACAAATGGTTCCGCTTGCAAAAAAATAATATTTTTAACGATCACAACCATCCATACTCATCCCGATATATTCCTAATGTCTGAAATGATAAGTCAGTTGTTATTGTTGGCGCGTTTAGCAGCGTGTAATGTACTTACCTTCTTGTAATACCGTCAGTGATTGATATTTCAATTACTCCAGACTGTGTCAGGGAAAAAAAGCAGAATTGAAATTCAAATTGCTAGACAGAATGTTATCAGTATATCTATAATAGCACGCCTCGTTAACACACAAACAACTGTATTCAAAGTAAGGTTATAAATGTAATATATTCATCAAGTTGTCCGTGCAACAGATAGCAGTAAACAGATCAGAGGAAAGATTTACAAAAACTAAGCTCTCATAGCTCATATAAATACGTAAACATAGATCACATAATAGAACCACATTTCCCATATAAAACAATTTCTCATTCTTTGACTGTACTTGCGATTCGTATGGATCATTTTCATTGAAAAAAATCCGATATTTTAGATACTAGTAAATATGAAGTAAATAATTATAAGTTTCGATATAAAATACTGATTGTGTTAAAGCATGTACAGAGAACTGAGGCAAAGGTTCAGGTTTATCTGAGATTTGTTGCTGAAGGTTTAGTGAGCTCTTCTTGTTGGGCTTTCGCTGATCAACATTCCGAGCACCATAGGACATATTTATGAACACTGTATATCCTAACTGACTTTGTCGATTCGATCGTCCTATGCAAATAAAAGGATATATTTATGACATGGGTCTCAAGTGGGACTTAAACAAACGTTTGTTTTGTCCCAAAATGATCTGGCTGGAATATTATTTGTATTGTCCATGACATTGTGCTGTATTATATTCGATCTTATAGCAATTCTATAAAGTAACTGTCAATTATAAGCGGATAGTTTGCATATCAATACCTCAGACAAGGAAGATATGAAACCATACGAGCCGCAGAGTAACAAGAGGCTACGAGGAATTAATGAAGAGATATTGAGACAGTTACTGACTATTGGCATTGTTTGTAGAGATTATAAATTCACAATATGAACATTTGAATAGGGATCTATCATAAATATACATCAAAGATAATTGAGAATCAGACGATTCACTAAAATAAGAAGATATCTTGTCAAGTCTTAGGCGATATTAGATGCTATAATTTCATTACCTAAGGTAATCGTTGTCGTAAATTTATATTATTCCATCAGAACGTATCATTAATGAGACCACAATATATATTTTGCAGAGAAATACAAAATCACGAAAATTGGCTCCGATTTCGAAATCGAAATAGCCTCCTATATTGTATTTCTAGATAATACCGGAGACGTTTCTGTATAAAACATGGATGAAAAGATCATTACCCATAACAAACGTGGATGAATCTCTACGTTTATAGCCAATTTAGATGCTGGAGTCCTTTACAGGATTTGAGTGTCTTTGTTCGGATTTTATTCCAAATCAGAATTGCAAATTCTATGTTATATCTCTAAGTATTTCATATATTTTGTAAATCATCCAAAAACTTAACAATAAAAAATGGATAAAAATGAAATATCATCCAAATTACAACCAATACATGATGAAATTAGGAATACGGGATTGATAACTATCGAAGACAACATTAGTTTGCATTTGTGTGTATCAGTGAACATTAGTGCTCTATTATATACAGGGGCGACACCTTTTGGGAGAAGCAAATTATGTTGTTGTTGAGAGGTTATTGCCCTAGAGAGGTTTAATTAATATCTAAATCGTGCACTGGGAAAATCATGCTGTTGTTGAAGGGGGTTTGTTGCTCAAGTGAGGAACGCTCTGGAGAGGTTGCAGTATAATAGTATATACATTATTATGGTCGTAACAACGTCAGCAAAGTTTGTATACATAATAAAATATGCGTTATTTAAATGAACGAATATGCAGTCTCTGCTTTGAAATATTGAAACATGTCTAGCACCAGATAATCTATCCCTGTTTTTATGTTATTATTTATGTTTTCTGTTGTTGTTTTTTTTTGTATTTTTTCTATTATTTTTTCTGTGATTATTTTTGTTTTTATATATGTTTTTATCACATTTCCAATGTTTTATGTTTTTATGTAATACGATGCAGGGGATAATACAATTAACCAGGTATCGCCTGTTGATAAAAATACGCTTAAGTGTGTAATAGTCAATATCCGTTAGGAACACGGTGATTCCATTGGAAAAATCTAATTATTTTGGAATTTGATGTTGTCTACTTGAAGCTTTCTTTTATAGACGGCATAACCTGGTCGTGAACACTGTTCGATACAGACTTCATTCTATTTGGTAAAACTAACTCACTTGTAGGTAAAAATGTATTTGGTGCGCCCTATAAACCGGTTATTTGTGATCAAACATTCACAATCCAATATTTATAACCACAGCGATTGAAAAAAAAAAAAATTATTAAAACCCTATCTGGAACGGACATAATGTTTTATGGCCATTTTGCCGCCGAATATCATTTAACCAATAATTTAGTATGGATTAAATTACTAGGTTGTTTACCGTCGTTTGAATAATTATGTAAACAATTAAAATATCTAGCAAGACACATCAAATATTAAGACCTGTGTCATTCATGCGACATTTAATATTCGATAAACAAATTTCACGGCGAATTAAGATAAACAATATGTTATATGAATGTACATATTAACTAGTGTACTTAGTCCCAGTAACGTACTATTTACGTACTATGCATTAATAATGAATTAGTTTTGGTATGCAAAACAGCTTGATACCAGCTTCAAACTACGATTAAGTGACACTCCTTTGATTGATTGATATTAATGACTTTTTTCTATATTAATTCAGCAGAAATTCAGTGCCGCACTATTCCGCTGTGATATCATCAAATATTGATATTGTATATAACGAAACAATGATTAATATTTGATGCACGGTGAAATTAGTTATTAGTTTAACCCCTTTTGATAAATGGAGGCATTACATTCGTTTCGTTGCTAATCAATTCAAAGTTTCTTTTTGAAAATCTACAATAAAGCGTTAATTACCTTGTTTTATAACCTTTTTGAAGTAAAGCTTGCTTGGAGTTTCTTTGAGGTCACTTGGAATGCTTAGCACAAATGATTCAGAAAGCCATTTATTACTTTTATCTGTACTTAAGTATAACGACCGTAAAATAATTAAACGGAATTAAACATTAATACAGGTTTTAAATATTCCTAACGGTATTGTATGACTAAACGCTTGTTAGTTTTATTTTGAAAACAAATATATATGAGTAAGTTATATAATTTAATGTCACAGAGTACAACTATGTAAGTACATGTATATTTCTCTATGTAGGGTTATCCAGTTCTTATGATAGTGACTCACACCATTTATATATTTAAAGTCCTGAAAAAGCTAAAAAGCTTATACATTTATCGGTCGAAATAGTTTCTGTTTGTTCAATAACAGAAGAATCCGGTGTGTTTTCCTCCCGTGCATACTTTATAGCAAGAAAAATTGTTTCCGAAATCACTATCGTATTTTTTTCAATATCATTGAAAAAAAAAGTTATTTATAGAACAGCTGTGTTTTCCCGCAGTCATTTTATGCACACTGCATAAAGTGACGTCACGCGACCTATATATTTCAAGTTTACAGAAGCAAAAATCACAGGTAGATGGGCGTTTTAAGAAGAAATAGGGCCCGTTTCGTCGATAATTATTTTCTTGGGATAATATCAGCCATTGTTTTTTTTTTGCATTTTTTATAGCAAGATGCTCATGGAGCTTTAAAGAGATGCACAGTACTCGAAATCTGTCTATTATTTTTAACTTAGCAACATGTAATAAAAACACTTTGTCATTAAGAAATGCATGTTTGATTATTTAGTTAATAACTGTTTGAAATTAAATTATATGATTATATTGATACGTTCAATAGTATTTTTTTTCTCTTCTTTTATAATAACGACCACGTTCAAAATTGATATATTTTGGCCAGGCGTAAGGGGGTTAAAAAGTCTTTCAGTCTTCCCATTGAGCTTCTAAATCCACCCGGTTCTCACTAACAGTTGGTGATAGAAAATGTACACAATGTATGATTATTCATTATTACAATCAACAATGCGATTTAACCATGTCACGTGACTTAAACAATATCAATCGTACTCTTAGACTGCTCTTCCTGACGTTTGTCAGGGGCATCTGTAAGTAGTCGATGGTTCGATTCCCAGAGGGCGGAGTTACTAGCAATTGTTATGGAATATTCCAGAACAGATGGTCGACTGTCTGTTACATCGGTCCCTTAAGATAAAATGTGCCGACGCGGCATTAATTTATTCATATCACCTCATCATTATTTCAGTTTGAATAGTTCCAGTATGTTATATGAGTAAACAATATTACAAAAAAGAAGTACACGCTTTATACATAATTATCACTTTTCTGCTTGTTATTAAACTCATGTCTAAACCATTGATATCAGTATATCCAACATTTTCAGCAATGCCATTCAATTACGTATATTTAATACTTTATTAACTTATCAAAATAGATAAATAAATAAAAAAATATGGTAAGATTATACATATTTAGGTATTATAATCCTAACTTATGTTGTATTTACTCCATGCTACACAAACATGTTAATATTTAAAAAATGGTATAAATGCCCGAACGTCATTAATTTATTGATGGTTACCTTGGATATCATAATTTATTTTACGACATTTTTTCATGTAAGAGATGTTTTTTCTTTGTTGAAAAACTGAAAAATATAATTGTTTTTGATATTGCATTGTGACCTTTATTTTTTTTTATTTAGCAAATATATTAATATTGTGTAATATCATATTTTTCAAAGAAATATATTATTAACAAGTCTGTAATACAATATCTGTTCTGTTCTAATCAAATTTCGATATAAAATATATATATTCGATATATAAAATGGATGTTCTTTTGTCTTTCAATTTTTAACAATTTTTAACTCCCACAGACTTTAAAATAACTCAAAGGAACGAAATTGTTTTAATTAAATCTCATAGTAAATCATGTAAATTTTATAAACATTTACAAAATCTGCCCGCGCTATTTTGAGATAATAATTTTAGGATTTAGGATCCAGCTACATTAATAGTTTCACTGTTTTAATCTTGTTCTTGATGCTTTTCTGTTCTGTTGTTGTAGACAATATATTATGCGCAAGTCTGTAATAAAATATCTGTTCTGTTCTGATTAAATTTCGATCGCCAATGAACGTAATGTGTTTCCGTACAATCTGATTAATTATCCGCTGAACATTATAAGTATAACAATAAATCAGTCAGACTGAGTGCGTTTTTTTTGTTAATACATTTATCTAAGACAGTGGTATCTCTATATTGATACGATCTTAACGTTGACTCACAAGGAGAAAATTGATATTTATCAGCGTAGTTTACTTCTGAAACTTCAAATTAATCATCTTAATATTGTTTGTCAGAAATTAGGACAGCTATATAATAGGAATGTGAATTAGTATATCTTGTTTAAAAGTTGACATGTTAATACCTTATATATATGTACAACAATATCGTATTTGTTCAACAATTGTTCTATCATTTACGGCGACCGGCTCACCTAATCAGTCTTCCCTGGACAGTATTCTAACCAGAGCTAATTAACTTACCCTTCCACAAGGAACCGAAAACTTCTCCACACGTGGAGGAAAATCGACGGTTTTGTCAAAATGTCATAGAAAACATTATCAATTACAAATGTATGAAGTATATATTAACCATTGTTCTTATAGTAGTGGTTGTATCTGTAATAATATTTTGTTGCACATCGAAATCTTAAACATTTCTTCTCTTTGCCTTGTTCGGTTCTGCTTAAGGGGCCAATTATATGTAGGCATTAAGTTGATAAATAAAGATTAGATTGCTACTAGTACAAAATGTATTAACACTTTACATATTGTTACAGTGATAGGAAAAAGTACTATAGGACTAGGTGTGTTTATAGAAGAACATTTCGTAAAATGTAATTAAAGTCGAAGTAAGTATTGATCATATAAAACTGAGAACACTTGGAGGGAAATTTTGGACAATAAATTGATTAAATCACTTAGTTAATTATTTCTTTTATAAAACATTTGAAATGCTTATACATGATTATTGTACTGATGTGTGTTCCATTATTTAACTGCATCCTTTTAGAGCTGCATGTACTTGCATTTAAAACAAAACATGCATGTTGATGAACGTTTTATTGTGTGTTTTTTTTGTAATTAATAGATTATTCATTTATTTTACAATGCAATATGATACTAATCAGAACTGTTAGATTGAAACTGATGTATTGGTTGATTTACTTACATTCCGTATGGATTGCAATAATTGACAAGTACTTATTGAAAACATACGTATTTCAGGTTTTGTTTTAAAATGTGACACGGTGACGGTATGTAACTGCTTTATCTACATCTACGTCTTCTGTTGACTTTTAGTGTATTTCTGTAGTTACATTAACAGAAGACAGTTATACACTCTTTTTCGTATGTACTCAGTACGTTACATTTCTAATGAAATATTTATAACAAACTGATCATCAATTTCGATACATCATTGACTATAAAAAAACATATTCATTTTTTTCTGAATATATTGTTTCCACTTATTTAGTTATTCATAAACATGTAACGACTGTTTAATAAAGCTTTTTCTTTATTGAAATCAGAAAATAAAATTAGAGATGATATCATGATGTGTCATATGAAAATTTAATTTGGTAATGCTTCATGTTTCAAATTAATGATACACTGTAACAATTAGAATGTCTAACATTTACAGAAGTTTGAAGGTTAAAGTAACGCAAGACTGCGAAATGGTATCTAGTTACTTAATGACTGTAAACTGTATTCAGACCCTCGTATGAATAGTGTATTTATTTTAATATATCACGGTATTACGAGTAGTTCGAGTCTGTATCATCGCTTATTGATGTTCAAGCGGTAAACACTAGATTTTAGCTTGTTGTTTGTTTATTTGAGGTTTATACTTACGCCCCTTTTCAATAGTCAGAGTCGTATGAGGCGTACGGTTCACATAACCATCGTTCCTGTGAAGAACCAGTGCTAGACTTTCATCCTCCGTAAGCAACTGTCTGCTTTCTCAAATAAAGAGACATGGTCGGTAGTGAGGCTCGAACCCACGACCCTCTGTCAGTAAGTGGTTTGTATACAGTGATTTGAAGTCAGCGACCTTAACCACTCGACAACGTAGGCGGTTCTTGATGTAAAAATCTGTATTAAGCTATTATGGAAACTGAGAAATAGAAAGTTTACTACGTTTCGATAGACAACCCTTCTGGTTTATATTGAATAAACACAGATTATTTCAGTACCGTAGTCTAAACTTCAAGCAGATTAATGGCATTCATTTATCAAATGTTGTATCTACATCATTTGCCAATCATTTTCCGATTAGTTCATGACAGTTTCATGTTTATACTAGATTTGAATTTATTAGAAAGTGACTAGTCACACAGTGAAGCGTAGCATATTCATTATTTACCTCAACAAACAAGATAGAAACTATCTTATTTCAGATTACTGTACGATTAATCTCGAGCATGCACTTAGAACTAATTGATGCTTAACGACTTCATTCTAATATAGATAGCCAGTCATTTGTACACGTTGCATTACATGATTATTCACATTTCGTCAACCAAGCGTGCGGCGGCTCTAAGCGTTCTGAAAAAAATATCTAAAAGATAAGACACAGCCCCGAACGCCATTAGTGTTGTTTCTTGAATCAGGATCGAACACATGTTGCATCAATAATTCTATTTATTCGTTAATTTGATAATCGAACACATTAACATTAAACTGCCACCTCCCTGTTGCAACCAGTATACTAGCTACCCAAATTGACGTTTTACTCTATTTTCACTCACATTCAACAACAGCCACCTTCTTACAACAGCCATTTATCCTTCCCATTGCTGGCTGTTGTGAGGAGGTTTTCACTATATAAGTCAGCAGCATGGGTTCTGTGTCTTACTAATATGTCAAATATATTCTACTAGTAACCATATACAGATTGCCCTGTCTCTAACTTCACATGTTTAATATCATTGAATGTTAGGTATGTGCTATAGACTAACACCATGTGCTGCGAAGTCATTGATGCGTCCACTGGGACATTTTAAAACATTCAAGATCTATGATAGGGTAAAGTTAGTTCTTTGAGCGTGTAAAACGAATGCTTACATGTAATAGTGAAGTTAATATGGCATCTGAGTTATTTTGATAAACACGACGATACTATAACTCAGTCATGAATGTTTAATACTAACACAGGCCTTGATTGTATTTCTTGAAACGTATAATTAGCGACGCTGTTAATTGTTTCTGTGAAGGTTAGATGTATACGAGTACTATCTGCGGTATCTACATGTTTCGATCTATTGCAAAGTCTCCAATTATTCTGAAAGAACAGCGTAAATGTACAGATAAACAGCACTGCAGACGCAATCGGAACTCCTTGGTGCCTGTCTAAAGAAAGTGCCTCGGACAAAATAGATAGGCCACCATTTTGTTGTTGTTCATGGACTACTTTCCACCATGGCTGACCCTGGGAATTCAACGATGGAAACAACCCGTTTCTTTTTCAAAGGGACTTTGGTGCCCATTTTAATCAATCGTTGAAAAAGCAGTGACCGGAAACCAAATCACCAAAATCTGTAACCCTACACTTATGTACGAGGCGTATTTTTAATTACAAGTTACAATTGCTACAGACATTGACGAAGTCGACTATTCTATACCGAAACCTGCATGATAACACAAATATATAGCTCGGGATGGATAACATACCAATGGTGAAATATATACAATCACCCCCTCTGTGTTCATAGATATGTTGATTCAACGTATAAACCTATCATCATTATGATGGAATGGCATGGTGTTATTTTGATATTGAATTACATTCTTCTCACTGGTGGCATTTATCTGAAACAGTAGAGAAGTATTATAGCAAACATGAACAGGCTGGGGGTATGGCAACATACATTAGTGGGTATGGCAACATACATTAGTGGGTATGGCAACATACATTAGGGGGTATGGCAACATACATTAGGGGGTATGGCAACATACATTAGGGGGTATGGCAACATACATTAGGGGGTATGGCAACATACATTAGGGGGTATGGCAACATACATTAGGGGGTATGGCAACATACATTAGTGGGTATGGCAACATACATTAGGGGGTATGGCAACATACATTAGTGGGTATGGCAACATACATTAGTGGGTATGGCAACATACATTAGGGGGTATGGCAACATACATTAGGGGGTATGGCAACATACATTAGGGGGTATGGCAACATACATTAGGGGGTATGGCAACATACATTAGGGGGTATGGCAACATACATTAGGGGGTATGGCAACATACATTAGGGGGTATGGCAACATACATTAGGGGGTATGGCAACATACATTAGTGGGTATGGCAACATACATTAGGGGGTATGGCAACATACATTAGGGGGTATGGCAACATACATTAGCATAATCTGAGTTATAACTGTATCTTATTTACTTTTAGAATACAGTTATGCACGAGGAAGCTAAAGCGCTCCCAGATAATTGAGGCATTTATTGAAGCACGTTGGCTATGAAAAAAAAAGTTTTTTATGATTAGTGCAAGAAAGTGTTACATATAAACACCAACAGCAACATCGACAGCAACAACATCAGCAATAATTATTGTAAAAATATACTGATGAAAAAGGTAATGAAGAGATGTTAGTGTAACCATACAATCAAATGCATACTCTGAACTACTAGTAGCATTTCTATTGCTAAAATACGCATTAATTTCATTCTGTAAGTCTCCGTCTGGGTAGAGTGTAAAACGCCCAGTGGGCGATACGTTAACAATGGCGCGAGAATCTGGTGTGTGCCACTCTATCTAATGACGTACAGTATGATCCTGGTCCATTCGTCTTGCAGGGTACGTTCAAGGTCAAGTTCATTTTTGATGTCACAAAGTTCTCTCACCTCTCAAGAGGTCCCGTAAATATTCAATAGGAGAGAGATCCGGTGATTTTGCACACAACTTAAAAGCACAAATAGGATGTTACGACGTTAAACAAATCGGGTATGTCGTGCCGTATGAGAGCGGTCATTATCATGTTGGAAATTGTCATTGTTATGTTGTTGCACACAACAAAAGGTACAACAGAAAATTGATACATGTACTTTTTACTAAACTTTTGTGTAGGCAAATAACCAGACACAGTAGCAAGACCAGTCTTCCAATCATCGTATCTTCTCGACCATACCATGACACTACCACTCCCATGACCGTCATATTCGATGGCATTTCCTAGTACCAGGCTCTCACATCTTCCCTAAACGCGAATCATGCCGTCAACAAAGAAAACGTCGAATCGGTAATCCGAGGATAGAACGCCTTTCCATTGCCTGTGCGTCGAGTTCCGATGATTCTGGACCCTCTGGAGCTGTGCCTGACGGTGTCACAACGTCAATAGGAATCCAAAGAAACGTCGACCCGCTTTCAGTCGATACTCAGTGACGCGCAACCTGTTTATGACTCTGAAACAAACTCTAGTCCCAGTTGCCTGTTTTAGAAGACATTGTAACATCCGGCTTATTATGTTGTGTTTTAAGCCTGCCTGATTGGGGACTGCACATCAGCGAAATTCCCTGTTTGCTGAAATCAGTTCCAGAGGCGGTTAATCATCGACGTATGGCAATTAAAATGCTGAGTGGTGTTTTTGCTGACATACCAGCCGTGAGCATACCGCCGGCTTTCTGATGTTGCTCCATCATTCCTGATCGCCGCCTCATCAGTGATTTTTATTATTTTAATTCTGTTTCTAAGTCTACGATGACAAAACTGCGCGTTTGTATGCTTTGTGACACGCCGAAGGATATTAGTTTTGATGTGTACGTGCATTGATTGTGGTTTCACCGATTTGTGTATACAAACAAATCGAACCGTGTTGTTCATTGCTTGACATGGTTTAGCAATATGAAAATCTTTCATTTATTCATAGGACAAAACTGGATGTGTAAAACATGCTTACTATTTTCCTTCAGTATAATAGTGAACGATCAGGTAGCAAATCACTACTTTACTTTTTCAAAACGTTTTACAGTAAAACTCCTAAATAACCGGATTCCCTGAAAACCGGAATTCCCTGACAATTTTCCAAGTCCTACGTTTTCGGATTTTTTATCCAAAGTTTTGTGAAAACCGGAATTCTCAGAAATAAAACAGACTTTAGGACCAGTCTGGAAGGGGTCCGGTTTTGAGGGGGTTTACAGTACTCGCATTTTTAATATTTGCACATCACGCCGTTTCAATTTAGAACATAATTTTCTATAACAGATGTTGAAATAAAATGACACGTGCTATCAATATTTGTTAGTTTCATAAATATTGATAGCAGAAGCTCATTAACGGAACGTTTACTACAGGCGTATATTTTTGTATGTTACGCAACAAAGCACAGCATCTAAATGGTACAACTATCAGTAACTGATATAGATATCTTATGTTTAACACTTCCCCGTCCAGACATAGGCTTATAGGTAAACAAGCATTCATTATTTTTTAAGAATTATGCCTTAGCTCATCACCCAAAGGTTGTTTTTTTTACTGAAAGGATAAACTGATCATATTTTCATTCAGACATAATGAACACATGTTTAAACAATTAGCTGTTAAAGATGGTACTGTTTTCTGGTTGTTTAATTAACAAAGCATATGAAACGAAATAACATTAATATATTATATACATTCTGTTCGAAAATAGTACAGCTCGGGCAAAATTACTTTTGAGATACTGTTGAATGAGATCTTTTTTTTTTTTTAAAAACCTGTTCAATTTTAATTATCTGATTGTTTGTAAATGTGACCTACTTGTCACATAAATAACCAAGAGCAAAATAAAAAAGAAAAGAATTACATCACATTAAAATACTTATATAAGACCAAGAAACAGTTATATCAAAGGATCGTATTATGTGCCACTGGTGAGGAAGCATGTACGTTGAAGCATGTACGATGTTCTATAGTTAAAATGTGGATCGAATGGTGTGCCTCTAATGTAGAAGTGTGTACGATGTTTTAGTCACAATGAGGACCGTATGATGTGCCTCTAATGTAGAAATGTGTACGATGTTTTAGTCACAATGAGGATCGAATGGTATGCCTCTAATGTAGAAATGTGTACGATGTTTTAGTCACAATGAGGATCGAATGGTGTGCCTCTAATGTAGAAATGTGTACGATGTTTTAGTCACAATGAGGATCGAATGGTGTGCCTCTAATGTAGAAATGTGTACGATGTTTTAGTCACAATGAGGATCGAATGGTGTGCCTCTAATGTAGAAATGTGTACAATGTTTTAGTCACAATGAGGATCGAATGGTGTGCCTCGAATGGTGTGCCTCTAATGTAGAAATGTGTACGATGTTTTAGTCACAATGAGGATCGAATGGTGTGCCTCTAATGTAGAAATGTGTACAATGTTTTAGTCACAATGAGGATCGAATGGTGTGCCTCTAATGTAGAAATGTGTACGATGTTTTAGTCACAATGAGGATCGAATGGTGTGCCTCTAATGTAGAAATGTGTACGATGTTTTAGTCACAATGAGGATCGAATGGTGTGCCTCTAATGTAGAAATGTGTACGATGTTTTAGTCACAATGAGGACCGTATGATGTGCCTCTAATGTAGAAATGTGTACGATGTTTTAGTCACAATGAGGATCGAATGGTGTGCCTCTAATGTAGAAATGTGTACGATGTTTTAGTCACAATGAGGACCGTATGATGTGCCTCTAATGTAGAAATGTGTACGATGTTTTAGTCACAATGAGGACCGTATGATGTGCCTCTAATGTAGAAATGTGTACGATGTTTTAGTCACAATGAGGATCGAATGGTGTGCCTCTAATGTAGAAATGTGTACGATGTTTTAGTCACAATGAGGACCGTATGATGTGCCTCTAATGTAGAAGTGTGTACGATGTTCTAGTCACAATGAGGATCGAATGGTGTGGCAAACACATGTGTTCATTGTGTGTGTGTCTTCCGGAGCATTTGTTGGGCTTACCGCCTATATCAATTAATACTAGTATATATAATAGTAGTATATTTCAGCTATGTGTAACCTTCTCTCCCAAAAACCTAAAATAATGTAAAGAAGTAAACTTTAAGGATGATTTTCAAAGTAATATTTAAAGTAAGTTTTTATGGAGTATTTAACACGTGACCCGCCCAAGTTTCAAACCAGTGATTTGATCAACCGTCTGAGATGCCCGGATGTCTCTGCATAACCTACGATATCTGTATGACAAGCAACATAATGTGAAGTTATTTTACAGTATAATCTCTCCAAAGCAAACCCCTTTGGAAGTAGCAAAAGTATGTTGTTGTTGAGAGGTTGTTGCTCTAGACGAGTTATGTCCCTTTGAACTTAGCCGTATCGTGTACTTGCAGATTTTCTAGTGTCAAAGCGGCGGCGGGGGTATTAATAACCTATGTGACAAAGCTCTAGTTTGCTTTATTAAAGATCTATAAATTAGGTCTATTCCATTTTAATATATACCACTCAAGGAAGGCACTTTCAAATTTGAAATTAGAACATTTTGAATTGCCGAAAAAGAACCACCAATATATTACTTTTAACACTAAATTTGACCCATCTTTACAATTACTTTTTATGGAAAGTGATTTATCGCATTCCTACATGCCAAGTTCTATCTGCATGAACTCAAAAGCAATAAATACATATGCATAACAATTTTTTTGATAACGCTGATGTAAACAGACCAAAAGTCTGTATACCAAAGTAAATCGAAACAAAAAGTCAGAATAATCAGTATTTATACAACATATTAGTTATTTTTGTTCGCATTGTACTTTTCATTGTGGACTCTTCTATGTTCAGACCGAATTTATATTAAACCGGTACCTGTTGATGTCTGCACTGCAACATGGAACAGAAACCTACAAACTACAATTCCGCCAGAGTCAAATAATTTTGGACTATACAATCTTTTTTAATGTAGATGTCCTTAAATCAGGCAAAGTATCGGTAAAACAAAGAACATAAAAATGTTGAACAGACTGTTAAATTTTTTTTAATCCAAACCCCTGACATACCATAGACAACAGATTGAGTGATGTCTAACCTGGTACTCAAAATGATTAAAATATTCCGGGAATATTATAACTAGGTCGATCATTGCTTTATGTTTACAAAGTAGTTTACCTTAAGACGGTAAATGGTTTAAATCATATATTGACCCCCCCCCCCCCAGAAGTGAACAATGTTTTTCACCCTCCCAATTTAGAAGCAAAAACAAATTTGAACTTGCCCCCGATATAATTTCTTTATTTTGCCTTCCTTGGGTGGTATATATGATTAACCTAAATAGATCTTAACGTAAATATTATTTTTTTTTACTAATTCATGTCATGTCGTCCATGTAAAGCGTTTAAACGCTGTTAGCGATTTAGTTTCGTTCCGTCTGGCGGTCTCAAATCGCACTGATAATGTACCTCTTGCTTTTGCATTCAGTCTTCCCTCCTGCTTGGCACACTTCATCTTTGATTGCAGCCTCCGTCTAGCATTGTAGCCAAATCTAAAAACAGCTTTAAAATGTAGCCTGAACATTTGTCTTGGAACTGGTACCATATTTACCAAACTGAAAGAATATTTCAGATTAACGCCACACATTGTTACATTATGTATTTTTTGCATGAAATGGCCTCCGGTGTTCCCGTTTGATGTAAACTTGACTTAACAATCATGCATATAACAGATAATGCAAGAAATACATGATGGCTTGGAACTGTAGTCAACCAATTCCAAGGTTGCTGGAAAAACGGCTTAGCTACTGATGGAGATCATATAGTTCGCGAAAAGCTTATACTTTTCCCCTTAGACTGGCGTATGTTTCATAGATATAGGTGAAGAAATAAAATACTTACGGCTATTTTCGTTTTCTAAGCGGAGCAAATGTTTACAATATCGTCTTGGATTCGATGCATTTAGTGATGTCAGAGTCACGTGGTATTGCTACACTGTATATCTTAGTGCGTTCTACCCTACAATATGGGTATGTAATAGTCTGTGGGGATTGATTGCTTACAGCGTTTATAGAGTGCTGATGTAAATTTCTAAAACTCTCATACTAGTTTGCACTTTATAATGAATACCTTTGATACCTAAGATAAAAAACGCGTAATAATCTTTATATCATTTATATATATAAATAATGCCGCATTACAGTAATAATGTCTTAACTGAAAATGAGTTGTATTAAAAGATAAACTATTTGTCTAGTTCCTTTCTTGAGTCATTATTCCACGTCTTGATTTCGTATTGGAGTACAGATCGTTCAGTCAGTGTTATAATCCCATAAACACGTGTTAACTATTTTCATCATAATTGTATTTAATTGGTGTTAATGAATTGGAAAGAAAGTTAAATAATCAATCCAATATGACATCGGGGTTCATTTTTAGTGTATATGTTCTTTTATTAATGATCCACTTAGTGCCATGATGAAGTCGTTAAATTGGTGTGCATTAAAATAACACGTCATAG